>CAWUFW010000199.1:3300000-3302500 GCA_963921515.1 Calotriton arnoldi
AACAAGCACAAAGGCTTCTATCTCAAAACCTATTGCTCAAAATGTGACAAAGAAGCCGAATACCACAATATTGCATGCCATTATGCCAAATGCAAAGGAATACCTCAAAAGGAGTGCTGCCATTCCTGTGCAGCTTCTGTGACCTCAGATTCGGATCAAAAATTGGTGTATCACAACATGCTCGGCATGCGCATCCAAGAGCGCAAAATGAGGCTAGACTAACAGCTCTAGCAAGCAGCAAACCATCAAAACTATGGTCACAGGAAGAAATACTGCTATTAGCAGAATTGGAAAAAATATATGAAAACAAGAGAAACATTAATGCGCTGATGGTTCCGCATTTTGACAATAAAAACAGCAAACAAATTGCAGAAAAAAGAAGAGATAGAAGAGATAAGAGAAAAAAATCGGCAAAAGATGTACTGCAAGCATCTAATATCTCAGAGAATGACTCTTGTGATGAACCAGAGATTTCAGTAGAAATAACAATGGAAAGGCACAGAGACTTTATAAATCGGAAACGAGCGCCAAAAATAAAAAACTTTGATGAACTGAACGATAGAATCACAGAAATCGAAAAGTACACCAAGAACATCCAGCATCATGATGCTGCTATGGATCTGATGGATGAGATAGTGACTTATATCTCAGAAAACACCAATGATATAAGTCCTGTACCAGCAAATCGTACCGAACCAACGAGCGAACCCAATGAGCCTATGAGCACCGCTCAAGATGAGCAACAGATTACCCCAGTACAAAACAAGACAACAAAGAAAGATAAGAAGAATGGAAGGCTCAATCGGACACACAAGAAAAATTATGCAAAAGCTAAGGGCAGCTACAAAGAATACCAGGCAATGTTTAAAAAAGACAAAAGAAAATTGCCAGGATAATCACCGATGGGGCAGAAGATGCCACCTGCCAAATCAGTGCGGATGAAATCTTCCAATACTATAAAAACATAATTGAAAAAGAAAACAAGAAAAATCCCAAATTCATCCCAATTGATCGGATACCGGATGAATGGGAAATTGGAGGATTGTGTAAAGAAATTACACTGCTCGAAATAACTAAAGCCTTCGATGAATCAGATTTAAAAAAGCAGTGGGGCCTGACAAAATTGGCCTTAATGACTTACAAAATGTGCATAACAAACAACCAAGACTGCTGCCCAGAATCTTGTCGTCTTGGTTATTGATGAGAAGAGTACCAGAAAGTATCAAAAAGAACCGATCGATTTTAATACCTAAAAATGTACCGATTAGCGAACTGAAAAAATCAGTAATTGGCGTCCAATTACCATCGGTACGGCATTCATGAAGTTGTTCACGAAAATATTAACCAAAAGACTTGCATTTTTGTTGAATTGAACACGAGACAAAAAGGCTTCATGAAGGTGAGAGGTTGTCTCGAAAATCTGACTCTTCTCCAAAACATCATAAAAGGGGCACGAAAAACAGAAGCTCGTTAGCAGTGGTGTTCATAGACATCTCAAAGCCTTTGACTCTGTCAGCCATGGTCACATTTTACAGAGTTTGGAAAGGCTCAGAGTCCCATCATGCATCAGAGACATAGTACAAGACTTATACACTGACTCAACAACATTTTTCAAGGGAAAAACAATGAAGCAACTCCAGAAATGCAAATGATGTCGGGAGTTAAGCAAGGTGACTCATTATCCCCACTGTTGTTTAACATTGCCATGGATCCCTTGATCTGTGATCTTCAGAAAGATGGCAAGGGCTTCACATTCGGCTCTGATGGTCTCATTAAGCAAGTCACCGCTCTTGCCTTTGCGGATGATATTGCAGTACTCAGCAACACCTGGGAAGGAATGAGTACAAATCTGAAGATTATTGAAAAATTCAGTAAAACAACAGGCTTAAAGCTTAATGTGAAAAAAACACATGGATTTTATATAAGTCACCATAAAGATAAGATCCTGGTCAACAACTGCAAACCATGGCAATTTGAAAAACAAAATATTGAAAACATTAATCCAGGAGAAAGCGAGAGATACCTCGGATTGAACTTTGATCCACACATCGGCCATTCAAGTAACAACAAAATTAATGAGGTTCTTGTTGACTGGGCACAAAAACTCGACAATTTACCACTAAAGCCCACACAGAAAATAGAAATATTGTGTCAATATTTGATCCCTAAACTGTCATTTAAGTTGGAAATGACAGGAACAGAAGCTAAAACTTTAAACATGCTGGATCAAACAATAAAAAGTATGTCAAACATTTCCTACACCTACCTGCATACACATGTGATGGTCTCCTATATTCGAAAAGATCCTTTGGGGGCCTCAGTATACCAAAGTTATGTACGACAATTGGTCTAAACAAAATCAATAGTTTATTGTATCTCAGGGAAGCTCCAGATCTGTACATAGCTCAATCTTTCATATATGCAGGAGAAGTAATCGATGAAAAAATTGATAACATCATCAAAACACACAAACTCAACATTCTGGACAGTAGATTTCTGA
>CAWUFW010000199.1:5145000-5354576 GCA_963921515.1 Calotriton arnoldi
CAAACATGGGTTCCCCTGCCCGAGCCGGTGCGCACAAGGAAACCGCTATGTCCCGGGTGGGCACCCCGGGCCATAACTGGAGCCGGACCTGGGGGATGGGGGTCCCCAAATCCATTAATGGCTCCGGGAAGGAGGCAGCACAGCTCCCCTCTGCATTTTCCATACCTGTTGGGCCCTGGAGGATGGGATCTCCAGGGCCAAAATCGGCCCGGGTAGGGGGCCATGTAAGCCTAACGGCTAGGGCGTCCGACCTCGAATCTGGGGAACTGGGTTCGAGTCTCGGCAATGACGCTGAACATCCTGTGATTCTGGGCAAATCACTTAATCTCCCCGTGCCTAACAAAAATGAATGTGTGTCCTAATGTAACGTAACTGGTGCTATGTAAAGCGCTCTGATACCCGATTCGGGTCAAGTTTGCGCTATATAAAACTCTGCAAAAAAAAAAATATATATATATTATTATAATAAACTCCCTCTGTGACCTGGCCCACCTGGTGGGCCAAAGAAAGCAAATGCGGGTAACCATGGTTGCATTTGTTTTTTTTACATTTTCCCGCAGAGCCAATGCAGTTTATCAGAAAATTTTAAAAAAAATGTTTTAGGCCCCCGGTGGGATCGCTGTGAGACACCCCAGCCCCCCCCCCCTCCCCCAGGCCTAGGGGGTCAGGGTATTCCTACCTTGCCCTTTGTCTTTTTTTAATGTGGTTTCTTGGGACTCGGCAGAGTCCCAAGATGGCTGCCAACACTTCCTGGTTGAAGTGCTTGCAGCCAATCAGATCTTATTTTGAGGTCTGTCAGATCTTTTTTCTTTAATAACTTCAAAACTACTGAACAGATTTACACCAAATTACAACAAGCATTGGCATAGCCAATAGGTCTCGCCTTTGGGACCTTACAAGTGTTTAGCCACAGCTATTGGCTTTGCCAATGCGCTGTTTACTCAGTACAGTACATTGTGTGTTCTTCACCCATGTGTTGTATTTAAGTAGAAAAGTTACCATGTTTTCACTTTTAACGCTGTCAATGAAAATATAGAGATTGCTACAAAACAACATGCAGTTATTGAGAAACATGAAGGCGAACTACCAACTTTCATTTCTTTTTCAATCTTAGCCGTTCTGGAGTGTGTTTTTCCTGAGTCGGTGCAGGACTTTGCACATCACCGTGCCTGAATAAAATAAATGTGCTTGTCAGCATGGTTAGCAAGTCAGTGCCTGCTTTCAAGCGCAACGCTAGCTCTCCTTGGTCATGTGCTGGAATGCGCCTTCTTCCTCTCTACACTGCCATAAACAAACATATACCAATAGCTGTGTGGAGTGGGATGACAAGTAGTGAGATGACCATGCACACGCTTCGTGCATCTCTCTTGCTGCACTCCTAACCTATACCCCGCCTCCTCCCAGGCTCTGACCCACCCATGGAATAATGATTTGGAAACATGGCTTAATAAGTACCAGGCAGAACAAATTATATTTTAAAAAGAGCATCACACAAGTGCACATAGCACGTGCAATGAAGAATCTCTGCTTTTTATCATCAAGCTTGCACACATATTTTCTCCTATTTTTTAGCTGCGCAGGCAGTTAATCACAAGACGAGTTACAGTGTTAATCACAAGACGAGTTACAGTGGCACAATTCTACTCCTGTGCTTCGTGGAAATAATATTTATTGTTTGATTTGCTTTTCACTGAAGTGTCAGATATTCATCTGCTGCCTGCCTGCCCCGGACAGTCGCATGGTAATCCTGCCTGCCAGTTATATGCCTTCCACCCTCTGAAAAGCGGCCTAATGGAATGCAAGCAACAGAAAACCTGATAACATGGCCCGCAATCTGGGGGTTAACGGATTACAGCAGCTGAGCAGAAGCTCACATTGTCGCTTGGAAACACGGCGGACAGACAGACATGCAGGGCCTGGTATAAATAACTTTCAGTGGGAAGTCGGCGTTGCCTCTCCCTAGAAACCGATAGCTTACACCTTTGCACAACACTCCTGCCTCAGAGCAGAAATCTAAGTGCAGGGTTATCATCTGGTTTGGAAAAGCAAGGGTAAAGGGAATAAAAATAACTTTATTATGCATTAACCTCAATAATGGCTGCCACAGAGCATGAAGACAGTCCTGTCCCCTCCCATCACTGGAGAGTGGGAGGGAGGGCGAGAGAATTACAATTTAGATGAGGGGGACAGCCACGGTGAAGCAGGCTTTACCGCCGGCAGCTCACTTTAAACAAGAAACAAAAAATACAAACGTTGCAGCCAAACACACGGACGCCTCTGCCCAGCAGGAGAGCGACTGTGGGGTAACCTCCAGAGCCTGAGAAACCAGGTTCGAGTCTCGTGTCGGTAAAACTGTGCCTTAAAAAAAATATAGAATGTAAATGCAGGACAATCGTCACTAAAACAAAAAATAGAATGTAAATACACGACAATCGTCACTAAAACAATAGCGAAAGGAAACAAAAAGAGGAATCAAAAAAGCAGTCTCACGTTAGGGAAGCCGTCGGATACTGAATGTTTAAAAACTAAAAATAGGGCTGCACATAATTTGATTAAGTGAACTCAACAATCCCTAACTGAGCGCGAGCTGATGGCAAGCAAAAATAAAAATAATAAACAGTGTAGTAAATAACATGAAGAGTAAGAGCACATGTAACAGGGGCAGTCTTCATGGGAGTTATAAAAGTACAAAGGGCGGAATTACTAAGCATGTTAGCCAAAAAAAAGCAGACATTTATGAAGGACAGTAAAAGGAACTAATTAAAAAGCTGGGTGGTGCTTCAAGCCCATATTGTAGATACACCATGTGTCGAATAGACAGCGCACGCATGATGCCTAGGTGAGACCCTAAAGGGCTCTTTCCGGACCAAGATCTAGCCTTCTGTCAAATTTGGTGTAATTCCGTCCAGCAGTTCAGGCTGTAGTCATGTCTAAAATCCAGATGGGAAATTGCATGGGAAACGTGCTTCGGGACCCCCTCCTTTATGAATCACTCCGAAACTTTCCTAGCAACAGCTGAAGTGAGTGGCAAACTAGTTTTGAATATTTCATGAAGATTCGTCAAACGGCGCCAAAGTTATTAGCAAAACAAAAAACCGATTTTCCTATGGAAACTAGGATCCAACTATAACTACCTACAGGTGACTGCCAGTAAGTAATGTAATATATATATATTAAAGCCATGATACAGGTGGTTTTATGGCATTGCATTCTCATTCATTGACTCCGTTACTTGTGAATTGTTTAAATGTGCATTTATATTTCCCATTTCATGCATTAATTTATAGCATTTTGATACAGGAGAGCACTGCTTGATTTTGTTGTAAATACATATTTTCATTGTTACGTGACAACAGATGTAAATGATGGCTAACAAGTATTGTGGAGTATGTCTTTTATGTTTATGATAGTTTGCGTATGCAGATGTGCTGAAAATTGTGCTTTTTAGATTGAAAAAGGCAGTTGAACAGCCGAAACGTCTCTCTGAGCTGCAGGGTCGGGAGAGGACCAACACATTAAAATGTTTTCAATTTTCTCAGTCTTCGTGTGCGTGCTCATCCTTGAAGGACTTGGTGAGGTAGTTTGGAGATAAATATTAATATTTATTTTGACTACCTTTATATCTTTATCTCTTTTGCGTCCGATGATATTTCGATGCTTTTTGATCCTTATTCTAACCTTTCTAGTGGTCATACCCACGTAGCGTAGATTACATGGGCACGTAAAAGTATATGCAACTTTTTTTGAATTATAATAATTTGTATGAGAATTCAAGGTCCATGGAGTCTTTAGTCCTAAATCTAATTCCTTCCTTTTCAAAGTTAATCTACACACATTGCAACCACCACACGGATACTGGTCTGTAATTGTAGGTAACTTTCACATTGCCAGTATGTCCATTACTGGTTCGCTAGTTGCTATATTTGGTCTAGTATGGACCACAATGTCCCTAATTGATCTTCCTTTTCTGAAGGCAAACATTGATGGTTTATAATTCAACTATGCAGATGTAAGCATCTTCCAGTGTTTGTTAAGGATTTTCTTCATCATGTTTGAAAACAGATTATAAACTGTTACACAGATCAGCCTATCTTGCAGTTTTTTTTCTTTTTGGTATAATTTTGCCTCCTGAGGGATATTTAAGCCTCGTTTCTGTGGCTGTCAAATTAGTCTCATCAGATATTCCTGTTTTCTTAATTTTGTGGTTAGATTTTTTAGCATGTTTCAGATAGTCATCCTTCTTGGTACAGTTTCTGCTTAAACATAGGAACTGCTCTACTGGTGAATTTTCTTTAAAAGACCTTGGATGAAAACTATCAAACTGTAATAAGGTATTGCAGTCTGCTGGTTTGTAAAACAGCTCACGTGTCAGTGTGTACTGCCTTGCCATGATTCTTAAATCTAAGAAGGTCTGTTCCTTTCTGCTATGTGAAACAGCGAACGTCAAGTATCTATTGGTGTTGTTAATTTCATCAATGAAAGATACAAGGAGGCTCTCTTCCCTTTTCCCTTATCCAAATTATAAAGATATCGTCAATGAATCATTTTCATAGTTTTATATGGTCACAATATAGATTGTACTCCGGAACAAGCAGTGGAAATGCAATAGGTCTTGCATTTGTTGGAGTTGGAGCTATTGCCATTATAAATGCAAATGTTTTTTTACCTATGCAATAGATATGCCTTTCCCACTTTAATAAAATAAAGAACTACGTTGTGTTTTTTTTTTTTATGTAGTAGACCTGCAATGGTGCTGTAGCGCTGGTAGTGAAAATGACAGTTCCGACTGCACAAAAACAAGCATCTTAATGATCAAAAATTGTACTATTGGCATTGAATTACTGTAAGCTAAAAACATAATTCAATCACACAAAGGGCACTTAAAATAATCACTGGCAAAGGAAACGGGTATGGTTTTAATATGCCAATACACATAAACACTGGCATTCACAAATGCTGTTTACAGGCATTGAATGCACGAATGTTGTTCAGTACATTAAAGCTGGCCCTACCAGCTTTGCCAATGCAGAGGGAAAAAAAAGAACAACAAAATTGCTTCCATGTATATATTGCATATAGGAGATAAACTGAATGTGACAAATAGTATGATGATTCAGTGTATGTTTAAGATGTACAAAAGTCCCTTGTGCACTCCAATGGAAGTAGTTCATAGAAGACAGAATGATGCACCAAACAGCCAAGAGCGCGATGTGAGATATTAATACTCCTCTGGTTTTAACCAAAGCAAACCACGATTGACTTCTCCACTTGATGTACACGATCTTGTAGATTGTCTCCCAACACATCCCCCTTGTAATGTACTGAGCTCTGTTGCTTCCTGGATATGTTCCTATGATATGAATGTTAATACATGCAACTGAACTGACCAATGGACAGAAAAGGGCAGACCCAAAGCCCATTTACCTGTATATGTATTTGTTACTTAGGATTTTTTGTAGATGTTATGTTATGTTAATATGTTTTTTATAGCGCGCAGCTGCCTCAGCAAAGAGGCGTCCCAGCGCTGAAGCAGAACATAGAGGCTGGAAGTCAGAAAAAACACTAGGCTGTGGGGAAGAGATGGGTTTTAATAGCTCTGCGAAAGACCATGTAATTCTCCAAAGCACGAATGGTGTATGGTAAAGCATTCCAAAGCTTAGCAGCCAAGAGACGGAAAGAGCGTCCGCCCGACCGTACCCTCCTCATACGAGGCACAGTCGCCAGGTGTTGTCCAGTGGAGCGAAGCTGGCGCGTAAGGTGGTAAGATGACAGCAAATTGGACAAGATGGCCGGGGAGGAGAGTTTCAGGATTTTGAATGCAGTGCAGAGGACCTTAAATTCCACTCGGTTGACGACAGGAAGCCAGTGCAACCGACGGATAGCCATAGAGGTGGGGCAGGTTCTGGGGAGACCCAGCAGGGTTCTAGCCGCCGCGTTTTGAACTCGCTGTAATCTCAGGGTTTCGCTCTTATTCACAAAAGGCAGGAGAAAAAACTAAAGCCGTTTCTAAACCTGACCTTATGAAAAGGCACTGTTTGTGGAAGCCTTACCAAGCACCCAGATGAACTTGTAGAATAAGATACACATGCGAAGAAACTGTACACATGCAAAGAAACTTAAAGACGGAAATTATCCAGTTTATAGGAGAGAGCGAAGTCTGCAAAAATGTATGTATGTATCCTAGGCAAATGCAGACAATCCCCAGTGAGAGAGCATTTGGTAAAATAAAACACACATTGGGGACATTATCAAACTTTAATGGTGAAACTTTGCCTACTGCATGCCTGTTTTGTGTGACTGGAGCATGCTGGTATAAGCTTAGGTTTCTGCACATTAACAGCAGCAGCTTTTCAGCATTGCGCGTCTTGTACTTTTTCATGGCTTTTCTCATAGTCTACTCTGAGTATTTAGGCCTTCTGCTAAGTCAAGGTAAGTGTAAATTTCTTTGCGTGGGGTGCAGGTATCCAAAGCAAAGTAACAAATACTCGTTTTATCACAGTAAACCAAGGGTGAAAAGTAGGACTTAAAAAACATTTATTTAATTATGTCATTAGAAGTGCTTCTGTTCAGGTGATGTTGAAGTGTTGAAGTGTTCTGGGGCATAACAAAGATTTTTAGCTCAGCTGCGTTCTAGGAACTAGCATTGTGGAATATGCTTTTGAAGAAGTGATAAATATAAGAATGACGCACAATATATGATTTTATGACTTTCAGAACTTCTTGCAAAATTCAGGAAGTACATTCACCGAACAGACTAACCACAAAATAAAAAAGAGGAATCCATGTGCAATTTCGTCAATGCAAGCACCCTCAATGACCACTTTGTATCTCGTAAAATTCAACATTCACAGAAATAATATCAATGTTCTATAAAGGGTGCACTTACCCCTTTTCACAGAATCTGCAGCTAAGACCTCCATACATTGAAGAGGAGGGGCATGCTGTACGCAGGGCCCTACCTCCTGTACACACCAAGGCTGCAGGGAATGATCCTTCCACTGTCAGCTGGGGAGCAGCTTTTTCATGTGTTCAGGTGCGAGGGGCACGGCTCAGTGCAGGCGGGCAGCCTGTAATGGTGGCGCAAGCAGCAGCGTCCCTTTATCCTGAGGGGCGGGGGAAGGAGGCCGCTTGAGCCACGGAGAAAGTGGGCATCAGCCATGAACATTAAGCGAGGCGTGCAGCTGGATAACAAAGGCAGCAGCAGAGAGTTTAATTTCAATAAAGAAATGATTTTGCGAACTGCGCTAAAAGAATGGTGCGCAGCCCCCATTGTTCCAGCTGAAATGCGGCATGCCAGTGAGCGGCAATAACAAAACAAGCGCTGACGGGCCACGGCGCATAGTAAACATTTTAAAATAAAGAAATGATTTGGCAAGCAGCAGCGTCCCTTTATCCTGAGATTATTGATGACAGCAGGTCTTGCAGACAGCGCATGCGCTGTAGCTTGACCTAAAAATGTGTCTAATCTCAAAATGATATACGTAGAGACATGCTACACTAGGTACAAATGTGCTCCCCATTGATGTTCAATTGGTTTGAAGAAAGAATTGCTCCACAACTGAAATAATTTCTTGTTAGTGCCATGTGTGCACAGTCTAGGACAAATTCTTTAGGTATAATGTACTCCCATGCCTCTTCCACTAGCAATGAATCAAACACTTTTAATGATTCCTCTTGCGGGATGCTGGTGTACAAGGCCTCCATGTCCATTGTCACCAGTATTTCACTTTCCGGATTAAATGATATGCCTTCGAGCAGATTTAACATATATTTCGCATCACAAAGATATGTTGGCATCTTCCTGACTAAGGGATTAAGGAGTAATCAGTACATTTGGGCAATGGTTCTAAGACTGAACCAAAGCTTAACACTATAAGTCGACCTGGTGGTGGTATCTTTCCTTTATGCATCTTTGGGAGGATATAGAAATACAGTATCTTTGGATGTTTCTCACTTAGATATTCCGCTTGGTGTTGTGTGGTCAAACCATTCTTTTGCTTCATTTATCATGTAGTAGATATCCTCTACAATTTCCGTGGAGGGATCCTTGTGTAGTCTCGTGTAATTATTTTGATCATTCAGGAGCCTCAGACACTCTTCCCTATATATAGCTGTAGGTAATATTACAGTAGCTCCCCCCCTTGTCTGCTGGTTTCATAACGAACTTCCCACAGAAAACTGGGGGTGCACACACTGGAGAACACAAACACACCAGAGATTCCAGATGGTCAACACAGCAGGCGCGCAAAGAACAAAAGCAAGCAGTATTTGCTGCAGCTGAGCTTTGCAATAATACTCCGACTTCTGGTGAACATTAGGATACTGAATCTGGCAAGAGCATCATGGATGGCTCTGAGAACCGCCTATCGCTGACCAGGGTAACACCAGTTACTGCGGATCAAATCATATGAGCTGGTGAGGTTGAATTGGACACATGCTTGAAGCACAAGGCAACTGGGCATCAAAATATCCTTCAGAACTTGTTGCAAATTCGTTGGGTGGTGGGCAATGGGACCGGTTAACAGGTTATTGTACTGCTAATTCGTTGTCTCTACCCCTGCTATAAAGAATATTCATACTACTCTACTCTGGTATGCATGAGTTGCATGTAAGGTTGGATAAGTTCCTGTGTGGTAGAGATACATGTGAAGGTGGCGAGTGTCTTGCCAGGATACATTCAGATCAAAACCCGCTATTATTAACTATCAACTGAGATACTCCCAAAACTGGGTGATACAGAGAGAGAAGGTTAATGTGGAAGCATTGGAGGATCTGATGTTTAGGGCAGGTCTTGGGTACATTATCAACAATTATTTCAATGAAAACAAGGACATGGTGGCATGTTCCCTGATAGAGTAGGGAAAATGTAAAGTTGTAATACAGGGGTGTTGCATTGCCACATCCAACTGATGTTAGGACTGGATTAGGGCACATCTCAATAATGAAATACTTAAGCAAGAGGCCTCGTTTCAAAAGCTTGAAAAAGAGATGGTGAGCGATCAGGCCTCCAGAGGAAAGTAAAAAATTGTTGGCTTTAATAGAGGGTTTGAAAGGCTGAGATTATTGGAGATATGTTTAGGCGCATGATGAAAGTTATAAAACTGGGAGGACTACTTGGATGGCTGGCTAATCCAGACATAAAGGGCTTCCCGATCTTGCGAATCAGATGCAGGGGAAATTTAGTTTACACTCAGGCAGGGATAACTGCAACCTTCAAGGAATATATTACACGCAGGTATACGCCTCAAGGGAGGTCCGAATACGCAAGCTGTACATGACTAGGTAATAAGTGCAATGCCCCATAGTCTGGCACGAAGCTGAACACATAGGTGGGAATATAATAGTCCAAGAAATAAGAGGGGCCATTAAACAACTGGCTAGAGGCAAGCTGTTCGGGACAGACGGGCTTCCAATAGAATTCTATGATGCCTATAGTGAGATAATTCCTCCTAAACTTGTAGAACTGTATAACAAAGCCAGAGAATTCGGTGACCTTCAACCAACATTATGTGAGGCATTAATCATTACACTTCCAAAACGAGGCAGGGATGGCGAGAACGTAGAATCCTACAGGCCATTGGTGAATGTGGATTGGAAGATTCTCAGTCGTATATTGGCCAATAGATTGCTTCCTAGACTCCAAGACTTGATCCATCCAGATCAGTAAGGTTTCGTACCCATTGACAGCACAATACCGAACATTAGGAGGCTAGTGCAGGTGTTACATCATTCTCTGCGGACAGCCCCAAGTCCCTTGCCTTAGCAATAGACATCAAAAAGGCTTTGACTCCCTACAGTGGGAGTTTCTCTATGTGGTGATGACCAGCATGGGCCTTGGCAGTGGCTCTATTAAATGGACTAGACTATTATATACTAGCCCTTTAACCCACATTAAGACAGGTAGTATCATATCCGATAGATGACATAGGCAGGGGCACGTGCCAGAGCTACCCGCTGTGCCCGGTGTTGTTTGGTATGGTGCTAGAGCCGATGGTATAGACCATTCGACAGGGCAATCACTATTGTTGATCAGGGATTAAAGGGTCCACCCTGTACTTGTCACTATATGCAGACGACATGTTGTTGCATCTGCGGGGCAAATAAAAGGACTAAGGATGAATTGGAGATAGGTGAAATCAATACATAAAGATAGCCATACTGATAGGGGACAGTGACATTAGCCCTATTCACACTATTTCCAAAAGAACCCTAGATTGCAATGAAGTAAAAGTACAAGCAAAAGGATTATGATTTGTACCATCACAACAAATTGACTTTACCCAAGTAAGAATTGAACTCAAAGTTTTGTTTTTTCTTCAAATGATCAGACTGCAGGAACTGTTTGGCAAGCAAGATGCCCCACAGGAAACTAGCTACACCAATCTCTACAGACCATCCAAATTCTGCAGATGAACCGGTATACCAAATTCACCCTCTCCAAACAAGAACCTATGTCCCTCCGACATCTAAAAAAATCTGATCAGATTATTATAAAACCACCAGATAAAGGAAGCGTAACTGTGATTCAGGACAGATGTGAATATGAAGAGGAAATCCTGAAACAAGTCAAAAGTAGTGAACACTATAGGAAATGGATTATGCTCCTATAAAGACGATCCAGGCAGAGATTAAAATTAACTTGGAGCTGGGTAATGTTAAAGGCTGGCTTACCAGGTAGGAAGCACTGTGCCTATATGATTGGGGTGTAAGTACACCAGTGCTATAGACACTGCCAAAAATCCACAAAGACCTCGGAGAACCCCCAGGGAGACCAATAATTTCAGAGGTAAATTCCATTTTGGGCCCACTAACCAAGTACTTTGATGTATTTCGGAAACAGTTCATTACCGAAATTGCATCATATATAAAAGACCGTGGGCATAATCAACCAAATAGAAGATGTTGAATAAATTGTTAAGGAAGCATCATGAACGTTGAAAGTCTAATCACTAATATCCCATAAAAAGTAGCAGAGGTATTTGAATAGTACCTTGAAAGCCGACCACGCCTGTCAAACCATTTTAGTGGGCCACGGAGCATGCAGGGGTTCCTGGGACCAACTGTGGGGGTTGAGGCATTTTACTCCTGATGTCTTTGGGCCCGACCTACTATGGATCCTGAGCAGTCTAAAGCTCCCTGATCGGAGATGGAGGAGTGAGGGGGTGGAGGTGTAGATGCAGATTAGTGTACACGACTCTTAACTCAAAGAGTGCGCAGCAGTAGCAATAAATCAATGTCTAGTCAAATACTTCTTTTTAGAATAAAAAGAAGTATTTTATTTCCAACTCTAATCATGCATAGGAAGAGTACAACATTTATAGATAACAACACATTACTCCCTTGAGGTCAGGCTCTAGTGTTTCAATGGCAAATCCCTGTCCCATCCACTCCTTGCAATTTGACCAGTGTTATTCCTCATTCTTCAACCTCCCCTTCTTATAGTCCATTTCCAGACACCAAATGAGATTTAGGGTCTGGGTCTTTGAAGTTTTACGTTGGGGTTCTGCTTCTATTGAAGTGCATACTACTCCTCGCTCTCTTCCTCTTGAAAGGCTGTCTGTCACAGCAGGAGAGACTTTGAAGCCGATAGCCCACAACACAAGCCATCAGAGCGACTACAGTTCACACCTGGATGTCAGCCACAATCGTATGTGCATCAAAAGGTTAATCCAGGACTCACAGCCCTCCTCTTTATGATTCCCTCATCAGCCGCATCTCCTTCCTGAGATGTGTTCAGGCCCCTTTCTTGTGATCTCTCAATGAATCAAAAAGCAGCCTTTGATGGGTACAGGGGGTCATCTCTCTCTCCCTTCTCTAGTGTGTCCCACCCAGCTCACATGAATGCAGCAATACACAAATTTGTCTGGGGAGATTCCTCTCCCTCCTCATTTCTTCATCAGGCATGCCAGGGATTCCCAAAATGGAACCCAGAGTACGCCATGTAGTACACCACTACAGGTAGGTACACTTGCACGCATACATTCAGCTCACACATTCACTCTGTGTGCACTGCTCAGTACTGTAGCCTTTCTACATTGTGCCACTTGAAGTCACACATACAGCCAGGGTACACATTCACCATCCACCCGCTCCACAACACTACACCCTTCATGTATTGTACTCCTCGCAAGTACACATACACTCAGTGCATGCACTCACCAAGTATGCACTGCATAGCACTACACCTCATATACTGCACTCCTCACAGTTACGCATTCACCCAGTACATGCATTTACCATGCACGCACTGCACAGTACTGCTATAACCCAGTACTGGATCCTTCCCAGGCACACATACAACCAGTGCAGTAGCCACTCCTGCACTGTGCAGCACTTCACATCTAACCAGTGTAGGCCAAGGGGCAAGTTAAGCACACAGCAGCAGAACTTTAAAAAATGAGTGAGGCTCTAGGCCTCACTCAGGTGACACAGGTTAAAAAGACTGGTTCATTCCTACAGATCACTACACAGTATGCTGCCACCACAGCGTTTGTGCTGCTTAACTCCTGGCGAAGGGAGTAACCTTCCATCAGTATCAAATTGTGCTCCAACAGGGAGGACACTTATGGTGCCCTGAGTCTGCTATGATGCCCCACCAGTGGTCAAAGCCCAATCATTGATTGTAAGGAGGTAGTAGGTCTCACTTGTTCTGTATTCGCTCTTAAAAGTTCATCTTTACTATTTCTTCTTCTCTTTAGGGCAGACAGTAGTGCTTTCAATTATGGATTCATTTTGTTCACTATGTGCCATTTTGTTCTGATAATCCCTTTTATATGATGAGTATGTGTGTTGAATGTGGTGGCACAGACCAGTCGGTTATCTTGTTGTTTAGGTGTCGCCTAGGCAGCGCTTGCGCTGTCTCTTCGAGACATGCTGTATTCAGGTATGGACTGTAAGCTCCGCCCACTCTCCACCCATCTTTTTAATTGACTCCTGTCACTGTCCTTTGGGATGGTTGGCCTTTGATTTGTTAATAGGCTTTGTAGTTCCTCCTTAGTACCTCCCTGTCTCCTGTTGTTACCTCCCATCAGGACATCTCCTCTTACATGTGTTGTTGCTCCATAGCTTTCAATTACAGCCTCGGAGCACCTCTTTTGTTAATGGTCTTCATACTGGCTGCTTTTGCAGGGCAGGACAGGACACGGTCTCCCGCAATGTATTTTTTTTATTTAACTAGTATGGCCAGCACTACTAATGGCAGCCACATGCCTTTTTTAAATGTATTTACTTTTTTTTTTTTTTACTGTGCCTTCACTCACGCTTTAGCTTTAAACAGCTTAAGCTAAAACGCGGGTGACGCGATTACTTCAAAAGCAAAGAAATTGGGAAAAAAATGCATTTTCTTTTTATTTCTTTACTTTTTAAGCAATCTCTGCACCCGCGCTTTAGCTTAAGATGTTTAAAGCCTAAGCGCGGGTGCCGCCATTGTAACAAAAGTAAACAAACAGAAAAAAAGCGTGCGGCCACCATTTTTTTTTCTATTTGCTTACGTTTGCTACAGTAGCTGCACTCGCGCTTTAGTTGTAAACATCGTAAACTAAAGCGCGGGAGCCGCTATTGCTTAAAACATAAAGAAATAGAAAAAAAACATCTATTTCTTTACTTTTTAAGCACTCACGGCACCCAAGCTTTACCTTATGATGTTTACAGCTAAAGCGCGAGTGGCACAAAGGTCTCGCATTTGCGAGAGTTTGCATTTCAAATGATTGTGATTTTGGATTCTGGAGGAGAATAGCTGTTAGACAAGCAGTGCATTCAATAAATTCTGATGTCTAGATTTTGAACCCCATTTTCTCTGCCCATCCATCTTGGAAGAGCATGTCCCAGACCAACTGTTAATCTATTATAACGAGCTGGGAACTCTTCTCCTTACTAGCGTTAAGGAGCCGGAAGCAGTGGGGAGCATGCCTGAAATCCCTTATAAACGGGGTAACAGTTTCTATGCGGTCCTTGCCTGGAACATGCAGACATATTCAAAAACATTAAGATTCGAGGTCTGATTACAGATGTGCCTCTGTGGAAGCCCCACAGGGAGACTCCCGCATCCGGCTTTTATTTCAGGGTGTCACCGAGGCAGAAGTGCCTCCTTTGTGAATAATCGGCACCTCGTCTCTGGTGCAGGAGATGACTTGACTCCTTCAGTCTGTGTAATGAAGATCTGCCCAGGATCACAGCGGCATCAGCGGCCCATTGTGAACCTGATGTGGGTTACTTAAGACTCTGACTCCAGCAAAGTGATTAATTAAAAGAACTTAAAAAATGCCACCCTAACTGAACACAAGCGGTCTCAGAAATCGACAAAAACCCGGTTTGAATTTCATCACCGTCTGTGGGGGTCAGCTACTGTCTCTGTCCCCTTGGGGATCTGTCCAGTGCTTAGTGGTGGCAGCTTCGGGGTGCCCTTACTGATTTCCAGTTGTGGGTATTTGATGTCTGTGTGGGAGGGGGTGGGGGGGGGCAGCGCTTGGATGTTTGGATGCTTTGTGGAATTGTAATTGTGGGGGCAAGGTGTTTACGAGCCCCCTCCCTGCAAACATTTTAGTCACTTGAATTATCGTAATGCTGTGGTTGAAGCGAGGGTTTTTGATGTGCATTCATTGGGAGCTGTAGTTGAAATATTAATTTGTGATTCGCTGCTCAGCATCAGTGTGTCATCCTTTATCCAATCACAGTGCATTAGCCATCCATTATGTATCCAATCACCACTTCAGGCACTTGGCACAGTGCTCCAGGTTACCCCTCCAATGACCTTTTCAGACCTACTGTGTCCTCCAGAGCAGGACTCAATGCTCCAGTTGCAGCCTCAAGAACTGGGCAGTCGAAACGAAGCATGATAGTCAAACACGTCAATAAGTCAAAGCACGGGTCTTACAACACTGCAGTAGGGTAAGATGTGGCGTAGCTGGGGCACCACTTGTAAAACACTTCCAGAGAGGCAAACATCCGCCAGAAAGTATTACGTGGGTTGTACTAGAGAAAGTCGCGTTGGGTATCAGGGGTGGAGACATCCAGCTGGTACTCAACACACGTGAATGTAAATGGATGCACTCCCTCGATACCATCCAGAATGGGCTTAATGAGTTGGACACCAGTAGTGCCAAGTTATCATGTCTTGTGAAAGAATGAACGTTTACATCATAACGCATATTGTGTTACTGCCTCACCTATCGGTACCGACATGGAAATGTTGTACAAGGTTTTGCCTGGGTTAACGTTGCTATGGAATTCAAACGATTGTATGTATATGAATGTTGCGGAGGCCTGCTACCAACATGGACATACTCTGAATTATCATATGTGTGGGGGGGGGGGGGGGGTCAGCGCTTGGATGTTTGGATGCTTTGTGGAATTGTAATTGTGGGGGCAAGGTGTTTACGAGCCCCCTCCCTGCAAACATTTTAGTCACTTGAATTATCGTAATGCTGTGGTTGAAGCGAGGGTTTTTGATGTGCATTCATTGGGAGCTGTAGTTGAAATATTAATTTGTGATTCGCTGCTCAGCATCAGTGTGTCATCCTTTATCCAATCACAGTGCATTAGCCATCCATTATGTATCCAATCACCACTTCAGGCACTTGGCACAGTGCTCCAGGTTACCCCTCCAATGACCTTTTCAGACCTACTGTGTCCTCCAGAGCAGGACTCAATGCTCCAGTTGCAGCCTCAAGAACTGGGCAGTCGAAACGAAGCATCATAGTCAAACACGTCAATAAGTCAAAGCACGGGTCTTACAACACTGCAGTAGGGTAAGATGTGGCGTAGCTGGGGCACCACTTGTAAAACACTTCCAGAGAGGCAAACATCCGCCAGAAAGTATTACGTGGGTTGTACTAGAGAAAGTCGCGTTGGGTATCAGGGGTGGAGACATCCAGCTGGTACTCAACACACGTGAATGTGGCTGTCCGCGGCCCCCGCAGGGGGCCACCTCAGCAGGGCGGCCCTTTAGTGCCATTTCGGCACCGCCCAGCCGCTCTAGTCTCTGGAGGGGTCTTGGAGCCCTCTAGCTTGGTCACCTCAGTGACGTCCTTCCGGTGCGCCGAGGTGGGGGGGAGGGCATATATGCCTCCCCAGCCCCTCCTGGCGTCCTCTGTTGCACCAGCCACGCCGTCTGGACACGTTGTCCAGGCTCGCCGGGGTCATCGTCGTGCCGTCTTTATCGTCGGGTTTCTCAAGGTGAGTCGGGGTTGGTGTGTTTCGCCCCTGCCTCCCCGGCATGGCTCCGGTGGTTGTGGGGAGAGGAGGTGGTCCGTTGGACTGCCGACTTTGGTACTGGAAACCTGGTTTTGAGCCTCAGGGTCGCGTCCCATCCTGCGATCCTGGGCAAAACACTCGATCTCCCTGTGCCTGAATGTGTAATGTACATGCGGTGCTCGTGTGTCTTTGTCGCCAGCCACGCCGTCGTCCCCCGCTGGGCATGATGCGACCATGGTGGTTGCCCTCGCGGTGCTGCGGCGCGCCGTTTGCTAGGAACGGTGGCATACTACGGCGCTCCCAGCGTCCGGTTGGGGCTAATTGGTGTGCACAGCGAGGGTGGAGGTTTAGAGCGCCTGTGTTTCAAGGCGGCGCTATTGGTGCCTATTTGTCCTGCCTTGGAGGGGCACGCCAGGGCTGGCGAGGTGTTGGCTGGGGGATTGTGCGGCGCCACTTGTGGTCCTGCCCGGGACGTTTTGGGGCACGCCGGGGCCGGCTCGGCAGTGGGGAACAGCTGTCGGGCGTACATGCAGCTCTGGCTCGGGGGATGTGCTGAGGGTCCAAGTGCTTCTGCAAGCGGGAGTTTTTCGCCGCCGGCTGTCGTTATAGCGTCGTTTTCTTTCTTTATTGTCTGCGTTTGCTGCATTTTGCCTAAAAAAAAAAAAAAAAAAAATATAAGCTAATTACTAGAACATGTCCCGTGCATTGCTTTGACAAGCAGAGAAGGGAAGGCAGAGACCGCGGAGCACTTTGCAGGGCTTTGCATAACCCACCCCCAACCTCCACTCTGGCACGGGCCTGGCGGGGCCGTCGGTGCGTTGGGGCTCGGCCTGCCCGGTGCCTGTGGCGTGTCAAATTATGCCTTCAGGGTTGGCCTTGGGCATAAAGGGGGCCATTGTAGGAGGGTACTGCCTCCAGCTTTCGATGCAGCCGGAGTGCGCCGAGGCTGGTAACTGACGGGTCCTCAGGCGGCGCGGTCGCTTAGGTTCTCGCGCCGGCCAGTTATCTGCGATTAGACCGGAGCAGTGCCTTACGGTATGTCATGCTTTTCCCCGACACTGAGGCTGCCTCTGTTTCAGTTTCACGTTGCCACGACATGGAGAGGATGCGGCGTTAGGCCTTGGCTGCCCAGGGTGGTGTCCCGTTGCAGCTCTCAGCTCTAAGCGCCCTGGCATGGTGCAACTGCTGCACAGGGGTGTGCTTGCAGCTCGTCACAGTTGAGTCCATTGCGTCGATTGATTGATCAGAGCATGATCACCATTTTCTGTCACCAATGCATGCGCCTATGTTCGACTCCTCGACTCTCTTGAGCATAGGCAATGTAGTGTTTACACTTTCCCTACATTTGATTGTTGCTGGGTTATTTCGTTCCATTGCGCGCAGTTTCCACGCACATTGTTGAATTGGTTCACCTCGGTTTGTGATATTCACATTACGTGCCACTGGATGCACGGTGAGCTCTGAATGTCACTGATCACAGGACCCTGCACCTCGCTGTCTCTCTCGGCATTGTCCCCTCGGGAAGAGATATTTCTAATGCTGGTTCGCGTCGAGGTCATCCTCGGGTGTGTGAAATCAATCCAACAGGGGTTGGAAAACCACTTTTGATACGGGTTCAATGGAGAGCTTTTGTTCTATGTGGCTCTTGAATACCTTAAACACACGTGCCCTTCCTATTCTCTAGATTTCTCTGCTTTGCGCCGCTCGGGGAGGCCTGGCGCGTGGTTGGGGGGGACAGAGCAGCGGAGCCTGGTGGCGCGCAGGTTGTTGGCAGGAGGAATGGGGTGCCCTGTCTGGGTGGACGTGCCATGGAGCATGAGGCGGCCTGCAAAGGCGGTGGTTGTGGTTCGCCGGCTGCCACTGACCGTGATTGCAATTTTGCCAATTGTATAAATGTGTATGACGTTCTTGTTGTGTTGCAGGGACTTGGTAGTGCGAAGTTGAACAGGGGGCCGTGACGGTGCAGGTACTTAAGTGTATGCTCACGCTCCAAGATGGCGGCTGCTGCGCACGGGGGCCGCAGGTGACCGGTCAGGGGACCATATGATGCCGGGAGCACAGGGCTAGCTGGTTTGTACAGTTAAAAGTCCATGGGGATGTCGACATTGTCGCAGAAGGGTCTAGGGGACTGAAGGTTGTGGGGGCAGGAAGGAGGCCGTGTCCTCCGGGGGCCATCCTTCATGGATGGTTGAGTTGCGGGCGAGCCAACAAGGGTTTTGCTCAAGGTCACGCTGGGTTCAAGGGCTATTGCTGATGGTGGATCGTCAAGCCTGTCCAAGCTTCGTGTGTGTCAAGTTGAACTGAGAACAAACGCCTATAGCCTAAACCGCGTGGTTGTTTCAGTAGTTAGGAGGGCACCTATGCCTGAATTCCATCACAAGTTCATTTGTCCGCGGACTCGTGTAAATGGAAATGCCGCAATGGGGGGCATTCACAGCGCTAAGATTGGAAATGCATTTTCACTTTGATAATGTTTGTTACGTTTGCCTCGCTGGTATTTTCGCAGAGCTTGGTTTGAGCCGGTGGTTTCTGGAGCTTGGCATCGGACGCCGGCCCTTGTGGTCGTTGCTACATGGTGGCGCGGTTTGTGTGTTTTGTTGTGTGGTTAAAGATGAGCACAGCAGTTGTTTGTGGTTCAATGTGCATTGGAGACAACTAGTGCCCGCCCCAAAACCGTTCTTCGCGTCTGACGGTAGGCTCAAGCATCCTGTGAAGCGGGGCAAATCACTTTGGTACCTCGAGCAGTCTGAGTTGTCACACTCATAGGAGTGGCGAGGTTAGTAGTTCTTTGGGCGAGGTTAGTAGTTGTGTGGGCAACTAATAAGCATTGACTAAGTCAATGGATGGGCTTGTTGTAGGTGTAGTGCTAGTTAATGTCAGGCATAGTCTTGATGTTACTCACAGATGCACTGGATTGATGCAAACGTCATACATAGCAACCTGCAACAATGGCAGCTATGGATGGGGCCGAACGAGCATGCACGTTCAGAATCCTCAGCCTAGGCCTTTTCCAAGATAGGCAACCAGATTACTGAGCCTGGCCAGTACACTATTTTGCTGTCTGCATGCGGTGACTCAGTCCAAAGGGGGATTTGCCGGTGCTCCATGAAATGGACCCGGTCCTCCTTACGGTCAAAGAGTAGGTATGAGCATATAAAGATAATCAATATTTCGGGTCATTTAGCTATTAGCTGCCCAGTTGTGTGAGCATATAACCTGCAGGTAATTTTGGAGAGTGAGGCTGCTGAGTTGCTCAGGCATTTTCTGCCTCGTTTCAGGGCCAGTGTTTGTTACTTTTCAAGGTTGAGGCTCAATGTCTTAGTTACGTTTGGTGGTGCTTGAATAGGTTGCCAATATTCATAATAGCACGGCGATAAAGTAGTAGTCTTGTGGAATGTTGGATTGGGAGGTAACTTACAAGAAACGCATTATAGACCTGGGCGTCTTCGCTACAGGCTAGCAGTGCACCAGGGTTGTGGACTTCTGCATCGTGGGGCACACAGTTCACGGGAGAATGATCCCATTTGCTGTTCAATTTGCTTTCGAGTGAATTGAGACATTTTATTCAATGGTCAACACATTATGATTGACAGACCCACCATTAAAGAATGAAGCATTCTCAATACGCTATGCAACGAAGCTTATATTAGGGCTTAATTTACCTTATACAACTAAACAAGCAGTGTCTAAGCCAAGGGTAGTGACGTATTGCAGGTATAGTGTGGTTGTGCAGTATATAGCTGGAGGCAATGATAGGAGCCGCGAAATGCCTGCCGGCGGCACAATAAGCTTATACAAAATGCCAGCGCATGGGTCACCCACACACATATGCATTGACCAGGCATCCAGGAGGTGCCGACACAGCATCCGTCAGTGCAGATGACGGATGGGTTTGCAGGCGATAAGGACAGGGTGATCCACCCATGCCTTGGTTTAGGCGAAGTGGCACACCGAGCGGCCTTGTAGGGCATGAGTAGTGTAAATTCACGCCATGTCTACGTGTTTATTGGCTGGCGCAGCACTTGGTCATCAGTCTGTACCCTTGTACTGGGGATCATCCAGGCAAGGGGGTACATTAGGGCTTAGTCACCCCAGAATTATATGCACAAAGGCGCTGCGAAAGGCGGAGACTGCATTGGGCAATTGGCTACAAGGGCCTTTATGAGGAACATCTGCTGGCACCATATAGAAACAGGTACCATGTACACTGGGTGGGCATTCCTCTGCAACCAAGGGCAGGTTTCAGGTCGCTTCAGTTAAAGACCTATTCACCCGCGCTTTAGCCAGGGCAGCAGGCGAGTGGTGGTAGTTGTCATCTAACAAGTGTGCTGCGGCGGAAAACAGTTTGGTCAACACTGCGTTAGAGCCGAATGGCGACAGGGTACTATAGATCATTTGGCAGTCCCAATATTCAGGAAAGTGCAGGTATTTGCACAGTGTTTCCCTCTGGTTCCCACAGACTTGTCTGCCCCATGGCTTATCCTTATGGGCTAGCACCTGAGACTGGAAGGGGCGTCTTCTGCTAACGGTGGCCAAATAAGTTGATAGTCGACGCTGGGGTAGATGTACCATGCAGGGCATGATTACTCCTTGTGTTGTCCCAAATATTTGGGGGTCCAACTGGGTGGAGTATTAAGTTCTTAGGAATCATCCAGCTTTCCTTCAACCCAAACAAGGGCAGTTAGCGTTGCACAGTATCAGGGAGTGGGTAGACATACACCGGTGATTCAGCGAGAGCATGCCCCGGGAGCACGCACGCTTCACAAAACACAGAGCTGCAACCAGAAAGGTGCCAAGTGGCAGAAACCAGTAAATAAGTTTAATGTGTGTCTCTGCCCTTACAGCGGGGTGGAGCCAATGTCCTTTAGAGGTACACACAGGTGAGAATTGGGTGCTTCTTAGGGTTCGCATGACCAATGCGGTTTGTGGTATCTCCCTGCGGATCCACTGAAGGTGTACTGCAGCTGAGCAGAGAACGGGGAATCTGGGAGTCCGACACTTTTTCGAGTTTAAGCAGCCAGGGTCAGGGATGGGTTGCAGATACGGGCATCTGTGATCCGACGGCAGTTAAGCAAGCGGGGTGTGCTGCTTAGTTGTCACTACACGGAAGGGTGAGGTATCACCAATAGTGGGAATACATATATGGTTCAGACCAGATTTGACACCAATAAGGTGTTGACCGGGGTTTAGCAATCAGAAGGGTCTGTGCAATTGTCTGGTCAACAAGGCGAAGTATATGCATCCCAGAACCAAGGGTAGGTACCTGTTGCTGCAGTTAAGGTCAAAAGCCCCGCACGGTCAACTATATTAGCCACGCTGGGTGTGGACGCTGTCAACCAACTTAGCGTGCTGCTGTTTCAATAAATAGGAAAAACAGGGTGCCGAGCACAAAAGGCTACTATGCGGTCGAACATTTGGCACGTCCAGTGTTCAACAAAAATGTAAATTTAACGGAGCAGGTATTTTCCACCGCAGGGGCAGCTTAGGGGGCGGTGTGCACCCCCCCCATCATCTATCTGGGAGTTGCTAGGATGGGGGTAAAGTAGGACTTAGCAATCGTTAGTGTCAGGCACCACACTGCAGACAGTGCGCTCTGTACTAAATCAGACAGATTCTCTAAGCTGGTATGCCTAGGGGGTTCCACCACTGAGGGAGCTGAGCGGGCGAAACTCCCATAAGGTATAGGGGATGCTTGGCAAGGGCGGGATGGCACCCTTGCTTTCTGTCACATACTTCTAGTTGGGGACATTCCGGTGCGTCAGGATTTCAAAAGCTAAGGGGCCCTTCAAATGTTAAGGACAACCCTTCCCGCCCTAATAGCCAAGGTGGGCAGGCGGGTGATTGGAACAGAGATTGACCAAAGGGGGGTTCCCCCCATTTTCTTAGGATACACCTAGGGGGCAACGACATCATTGCCATGAGGAGGAGGTCACTCTTACAAGCCGTGAAAGCTGACTTAGGGGAGATCTGTAAATACAGGGATCAATGTGAGTTCAAGTGGTCTGAGATTATTCCCCGCAGAGTGGGGCTCGGGATGGGGACACAGGTGTTCAGGAACATACAGTGTTAGAAGGACGGCAACCAGGTGATATCAACACATACATGGGGCAATGTGAGCTATGGTTGTCTGAAAGCATCCCGCGCAGATAGGCACGGGGCTAAGCCATGTATGGCCGAGGAACATGCCTGCAGGGGGTGGACAGTCAATGTACAAGTTCTCAGGCCTAATGGGCCTCATGAACAGATTGGACCAGAGATTGGCCCAAGGGGAGTACTCCCCAACGTCTTAGTGACACATCTAGGGGGCAACAACCTCACTGCCATGGGGAGGAGGCCACTTTGACAAGCCAGGAACGCTGATTTAGGGGAAATCAGTAAGTCCATGGGTCAATGTGAGATCTGGTGGTCTGATATTATCCCCCGCAGAGTGTGCCACGGGGCTAATTCAGAGGAGGCCGTTGAACATTCCCGAAAGAGAGGAATAGTTCTATGCGTAAGTTCGCAGACCAGGGGGTATGGGCTTCATCAGACACGAGCTGATTGAGGCTAAGGTCAAGGGCTACTTTGAAACATGGTGTTTATGGTCACCATTGGGTATGGATTTGTTCCCTTGACCTTGCAAGGGGCCCTGGAAATGAGAGGTGGCAAGTGAGAAGACAGCTGCCTTGAGGGCACTGGCCATCCAGGCGTACGCCTAAGGTTAAGTTGACAAACATGGGGTGCATTTGTCACAGCATGGACACGTTTCACTGGACATACAGGAGGCCCTAGAAAGCAGGTTACAGGTGAGAAATTAGCTGTTTTGGTGGGGGCCCTGGCTGCGACGGTGGCCGCCTCCAGGGCTGTGGCGGAGTTACAGGGCGATCTGGAAGCAGACCGGTACAGTAAGGGTACCTCTGCGGCAGACCGGTACAGTAAGGGTACCTCTGCGCGGCACAGTAGGGGTGCCAGAGCCAAAGACCAGGAGCCTCAGGGCAGGTTCCGGGAAAACCGCGACGGCGCCCCGTTAGTCCTTCGGGCGGTTGGGGGCCTGACCAACCGGGGGTTTGCCCTGCTACGCTCCGCCCTGAAAAGGGCGTGAGTAGAACAGACCAACGTGTCACGTGATCCGGAAGAGGATCATCAAAGGTAGCACTGACTGGGTGCCCCACAGTGCTGGCTCACCAGGCGGGCGGGGGCAGCATAGGTTGTTACAGCTGCCCGCCCTTGGATCGCCCGTAAGATAACCCACATATTGCATACTCCTGTATGGAATAAACTTGCAGCAATATTTTCCCACTACAAAGTTGTCTCGTGTATTTATTCATTCTTGCATGCTCAGACTGGGGGTGGGAGAAGTTGCCGGTAATGGCACTATGTGGCTGTCCGCGGCCCCCGCAGGGGCCACCTCAGCAGGGCGGCCCTTTAGTGCCATTTCGGCACCGCCCAGCCGCTCTAGTCTCTGGAGGGGTCTTGGAGCCCTCTAGCTTGGTCACCTCAGTGACGTCCTTCCGGTGCGCCGAGGTGGGGGAGGGCATATATGCCTCCCCAGCCCCTCCTGGCGTCCTCTGTTGCACCAGCCACGCCGTCTCCCACCCCACCTCTTACCCGGCGGACAGGCTGGTGGACAAGCTGCTCAGAATGTTTTAATGTTTTCTTTTGTGTTGCAGGCGGAGTTACAGGGCGATCTGGAAGCAGACCGGTACAGTAAGGGTACCTCTGCGGCAGACCGGTACAGTAAGGGTACCTCTGCGCGGCACAGTAGGGGTGCCAGAGCCAAAGACCAGGAGCCTCAGGGCAGGTTCCGGGAAAACCGCGACGGCGCCCCGTTAGTCCTTCGGGCGGTTGGGGGCCTGACCAACCGGGGGTTTGCCCTGCTACGCTCCGCCCTGAAAAGGGCGTGAGTAGAACAGACCAACGTGTCACGTGATCCGGAAGAGGATCATCAAAGGTAGCACTGACTGGGTGCCCCACAGTGCTGGCTCACCAGGCGGGCGGGGGCAGCATAGGTTGTTACAGCTGCCCGCCCTTGGATCGCCCGTAAGATAACCCACATATTGCATACTCCTGTATGGAATAAACCTGCAGCAATATTTTCCCACTACAAAGTTGTCTCGTGTATTTATTCATTCTTGCATGCTCAGACTGGGGGTGGGAGAAGTTGCCGGTAATGGCACTATGTAAATGGATGCACTCCCTCGATACCATCCAGAATGGGCTTAATGAGTTGGACACCAGTAGTGCCAAGTTATCATGTCTTGTGAAAGAATGAACGTTTACATCATAACGCATATTGTGTTACTGCCTCACCTATCGGTACCGACATGGAAATGTTGTACAAGGTTTTGCCTGGGTTAACGTTGCTATGGAATTCAAACGATTGTATGTATATGAATGTTGCGGAGGCCTGCTACCAACATGGACATACTCTGAATTATCATATGTATCTTCAATAATGTTCGGGTGAGCTTGCACCCTAAAAGCTTATTTAAATTGTTCATAATGTTCACATCTGCTTTTCAATATTGTTTTCCCTTAAACTGTACATGTGATATGAATAATGTGGGAACCTCCCTGCCTATATGTCATGTTTTTTATCGTTTCAATGTCTCGCGATTAACACAGGAGAGCGGACTCCCTCCTGGCAGAAGGTGCCACAGCGCTTGAGGGCATAAACTCTACAGCAATCATTTATCTGTTTTGCCTCCACTGTGTATTTGATGTTTAGAAACGTAGTTACCGTTCGTATTTTCATCCTGGATCACTGATTTATTATAAAATTTTAACCACTGACGCCAGTTGCCATCAGCGGTTTATCCAAATAACACGATTCATGTCCCTTCGGGGCCAGCTGCACTTATCGATCAGCTGTTATCTTCCCCAGACTAACTAGGGCTTCCCTGCCGTTCTTATGGACACACCCCCTGTCAATCAGCCTTGTGCAGGACTCAGCTGCTGCTCACCCCAACGTAGCGCGTGCACATTCCTTCCCGGGCCTCGTAACTGTTATTTAACCCGCACTGGCTCAGTGCTCGGGTTACATTACCACGAACGGATGTGCTTTGTTCACGCAGGTATGTTTCCCCCCCCCCCCCGCCCCCCGATATGCAGAAACTGAAATAACCTATTTAGTCACCAATCCTTGGTGGAGAGGCTCATATTGTCCCCCTTTTATCTGTTTTTATAGATCCATGGAGCATTTAAAGTAGATTATGCCCATGATAATAGACAACTATTAACAGAAGCGACTACATAAAGTAAGTGCAAGCACACTGTCACTGGGGCCGTTATTGATGATTATTTGGTCTTTATACGCCCTAAACTTCTCATGTGCTGATACTGTCACATTCATCTTTTCAGCCATTTACCAAGAATTCGTCCCTTGCTGATCCTGGAGCCTGAGGGCCCATCATTATCGTTTTCTCCACCACTTGAACCAGTGGATACATGGTAATTTTTGTGCCCATTGTACTTTCCTTCACTTTGCTTTAATTTTGGTTCTATTACCTATACGTAATTATGGTCCCTTTAATCCTTTGTAGGTGCCCCCCTTTTGGTCCTGATGAAGACCCTATTGTAAGGAGCCCGTTGTTGACACCGCTGCCGTCACTGCCGAACCAAACCTGAGGCCAGAGAGGGGACCAGGACTACAGTCCCCAGCGTGCTTTGGGGATCCAGCCTCCACCGACGTCACAGAGCGCGCCAGGAGGCGCATAAAGCCTGCTGTTGGCCCCCGCGGCGCGGGAGCCCATTGTTGTTGACGCCACTGCCGAACCGAACCCGAGGCCAGAGAGGGGAACAGGAATACAGTCCCCAGCGTGCTTTGCGGTTCCAGACTCCACCGACGTCACAGAGAGCGCCAGGAGGCGCATAAAGCCTGCTGTGGGCCCCCGCGGCGCGGAAGCCTGTTGTTGTTGACACCGCTGCCGCCACTGCCGAACCGAACCGGAGGCCAGAGAGGGGACCAGGACTACAGTCCCTAGTGTGCTTTGCGGGTCCAGCCTCCACCGACGTCACAGAGAGTGCCAGGAGGCGCATGAAGCCTGCTGTGGGCCCCCGCGGCGCGGGAGCCCGTTGTTGCGCTGCCGCCACTGCCGAACCAAACCCGAGGCCAGAGAGGGGACCAGGACTACAGTCCCCAGCGTGCTTTGCAGGTTCAGCCTCCACCGACGTCACAGAGCGCGCCAGGAGGCGCATAAAGCCTGCTGTGGGCCCCGCGGCACGGGACTCGCGCGGGCCAAGGGCGGGCCCGTGCTGCGCCCGTCGGCGACAGGAGGAGGCGGTGCGGGGCCAACCCCCTAACTTTGGACTATCAAGGGCACCCCTCACGACAGCCGATAATCTGTGACATCGCGACTGGAAGAAACTAAAGGTACTCTTCTCTGAGCGGGAGCCTAAGCAAATTGACCTTTGAAGGGAAGGAGTGATAAAGACCGTGATATCTCCTTGGCTGCGCACTTGAACTATTGTAGTAAAGGGCGGGTTGTAAAAACAGGTGGATAAACTCCGTTGTTAAAACCAACGTATAACCTGCCCCTAAAAAGAAAAATGTAACATGGGCAAAAGAAAGCATACAGCCACCGTAGGAAAAGTACATTCTCCTGAAAAATCACAAATGTCGTTATTAAAATAAATTACAGGAGCTATGGGGGCTATTGAAAAGCAGATTTTGACAGTATAGTAGAGGAATCCTTAGGTGAAGTGGCCCAAGATACGACAGTTCAGGTTCTGGTTAACGATCCTGAAATTCCTGGAGGTACGACAGAGGGGAAGGATTCTAGAAGGGAGAATAAAGGGGGGGAGCAGACAAGGTAAACGGCTGTATTCAACTTATTCCCGATTGTGTGTCCCCCTGCAGATCGAATTCACTGCCTCCTAAACGCGTTAAAAAACCCCGAGTCCAGGGTGCAGTCATCCGTCCAGGTAGAGGGACAGAACAGAATAAGAAGGGAACTATTCAACCACAGGGTCCGGCCCAAACAAACTATTTTAGCCAAAACCTTTTTAGATCCCAATTACAATACAATTACTGGTAAACTGGATTCCCTGGTGGAGGCACTTAAAATCCTTGACCAACAAGTGAATAAGATACTAGGGACAATACAATCTAGGTTAATGAAAGTAGAAACAAAAACCAACTCTTGCCTAGAACTTCTGACTTTCTTTTCCACCGGGGAAAAGTCGAACTCAACACAGACCCCAAGCCCGCTTCTGAAACCGTCACTGAAGCCTTAATTAAGAGAGCTACAGATGACACTGCACTACTAGGCCCCATTTCACGCTCCCATAGCCATATTGGCAGCAAAAATACGATGGGGATCAGAGGGGATGGGGCACATTCGGGAGAAAGTTATAGGGCTACAGGTGACTACGGCCCAGCACTAGACACTCCAGAAATTACTGCTGAGCGCAGAGAGCAAGTAGAATGTATATCAGATCACCTGGATCTCCCACCAGCAGCAGCCCCATACGTGGTAGTACTGACAAATGTCCCCCCCACTAACCGCAAATAGCAAGGAGAACTGGATTTCTCTGAGAAACAAATCTTTAAACTGGTTGGGTGAGAGATCTGGACTAACTGATCACTTATTTAATGAGTTTAAGATGGCAAGGAGAGTAAAATGGGTAGGGAGGGGTAAAAAAGATCAGATTGGTGACTGCGTGCTACTGTCCTTCGGATCACCCAAGTTGGTAGAGACGGTCTTCTATAGAACAGGGTACATTAACGCTGACGGGAACGGAATTTCCCCTCGCCCTCTGGGTTTCTTCTATCGTCCAATATACCCAAGGAATAACTTAAGACCACATCCGAGCATAGAGCAGAGAACGAGACTCCCAAACTATAGTGTTCAAATTTCAAATAGATTTCAATGTCTGTCTGCACTGGATGGTCTGGACTGACTTAAGGGGGGGGCCCACCTCATTGGAGAGATGACCAAACAGAGAGACTCCGTCACATCTACTGATGGGAATATCCCTATGGCAACATCTCAGGAAACATCGTTATCACAGGTCACTGTCACCCAAATGGTTGAAGGTAGTCACCCAGCTGACCCTATAGACAATCCAACACTAAAGGTAAAACGACCATCAACAACATTTCTGGGCTGCCTATTCTGGAATGTGGCAGGGCTATGGAGTAAAATACAAACTACAGAGTGGCTAGACTTCATAGAGGACTACCCAATTATATGTCTACAAGAGACATGGCTCACAGAGGCCATTCATATAAATGGGTATAGAACTTATTTTTCTTCAGCCACCCCATCAAGGCATGGCAGGGCAAAAGGGGGTTTGTGTACCTATATCTCCAACATCTTACAATTTATAAATATTGTATTTGTCACAGACAATCCCTATGATCAATAACGGTTTGCAATTCGAAAGGTGCTGCTAGTCTAGTAATAATTAATTTTTAGAACAATGCCACCATGAAATTAATAACAAATGTTATAAAGGAATTAAATAATGATCCGGAGGGTATTGTTAGTGAAAAGAAACAAGCATTGAAAATGCAATAGGTCTCGCCTTTGATTAAGTTAAATCCATTTGCTTTGCTAATGGTATTGTATAGCAAAGCAAATGGCTTTAACTTAATCAAAGGCGAGACCTATTGCATTTTCAATGCTTGTTTTATCTAATTTCCCTATCGCGCTCTTAGAAGCTCTCCATTTACATTGTCCTCTATGTGAAACCCTTCTATTTAATTTCTTTCTTAAGCCATCCCATTTCTTTTATTCCATCGAGGCAATTTTCTCCTCCATCCACGAGGTATACAGATTCCTGCAATTCACCCACAAATTCTCAAACATAACGCTTGCCATTCCAACTCTACCACTCCTCCTTGTACCCAACCGCACGTTTATGGTAATCGCCTGTTTCTTTAACATTTCCTCACTCCCCTTTTGTCATTATCTGTGCAAAAAACACTCTTCCAAGACCCTTGTAAGTAACTGAACGAACTTAATACGCAGCCCTTAAGTGGCATGGATTTAGGGCGTGGTCTATTTTGCCTCCACACAAACTAATTTTAATGTGAGGTTTAACCAGTATTTAATGTAAAGGTAACTCGCATATTTCAAAGGTTGAAGGGGGGACAATTTAGTTATCTGTAAATTGTTTAAGAGCACAGTATTGTTCGTCCAACAAAAAAACACAATTCAAGAGAAAGAGACCAGAACTACTGGCTTCATCCATGACTTTTCTCCTGTGTGTCCACCAAATGCTTTTATAATATGTTAAGAAAATTACCCTTTTGGCAAAAACAAAATCCTTTAGTGAGTTCAAGTTCTGTCAAGCACTGCAGATACCTTTACAAACAGATTTAACTTAACTGCTGATGATCAAATTTAATGTAAGGCCATTTCAAAAGACACCCTTTGTATACTGCAACCAAGCTCTTGGTCTTAAAATCAAGTGTAGGGATGGAACCGATATTTGGGTGCTTCCAGTACCACATTCCTCCTTCATGGAAAAAAATAGGGAACTGGGGAGCACACATTCTTGTATCAAATTAAGTCATCTTAGGGGCATTATTAACTACCTATGCATCCTGCTGTCACTGCAACACTTTGGTAACGCTTCAAATACCACAGAAAGCATGAGTAGCCTACAAAGCAGGAAGCACTCTGGAATATTAATTAACAGTGAATATTTGGGAACTTGCCAAAATATTCACTCATGGAGAATATCACCGACAATATTATTTTTCACCACCGTATTCCTCTTTTTTTGTTGCAGATTTATGTAGCGCGAACTCAACCCGAAGGTATTGGAGCGCTTTACATGAGCACCAGTTACGTTACACAAGGACACATTCATTTTTTTTTTGGTGGGCACGGGGAGATTAAGTGATTTGCCCAGAATCACAGGATGTGGAGTCGACCCAGAGGCTCGAACCTTGGTTTCCCAGCACCAAAGTCAGCAGTCTAGCCGTGAGACCACATCCTCTTACACAGCACTTGTCCAAAATCGACAAGTGCTACCACTGGATACTTAAAAAAAAAAAATTGGTATGCTTCTGTTTTGAATAATAAACTTTGTCTAATAGGCATTAATAAATCTTGGCAAAATACAAGCCCAACTCAAAAGCCATCATCCTGGATTCAACACACACTAATAAACTTCAGTTTACATGGTTACAGTATAGCCATTCACTGAACAAATATGCTACAGATTAATACTTCTTCTGAATATAGTTAAAGACGTGCATGTCAGTTTGTTGAACACCTCGCTAAGAGAACTGCACTGTTTAAATGCAACGCGTTTTAGAAAAGCACTTTAAAACGCAATGGTACGTCCAATTTGAATCCTCTCTAATGGAAGGGTTGTCTTGTTTGCAGCAAGTTTCTTCAGCTTGAAGAAGGGATGGAGGTTACCACATTTATTTACTACAGTAGTTTTACTTAAAGTATCGGAGAGAGCAACAAAGCATCGAAGAAATGCGAGCCTGAATCCGACAGACTATCGAATTAAGTTAAAATGCACCGAAATGCATATTATTATTACACTATGGTGGCCACTGAACATCGGTATTTAATGTTCTATTTGCCTAACCACGAGGACGGGACACTTAAATATCTAAAGGGAAGTCAGGTCCTAGCGTTGGGGAGGCAGTTGTTGCCGAGCAGCCCCGAGCTGCAGGAGAAACATTCCAAAAGAGCAGCGCCATCTTAAGAGCAGTTACCAAAGCAGGGGGAGGGGCGCACAGCCGCCCTTGACGGTTTCCATGGCCCTCCTTACAGCGGGCCGGCAAATTACGATGTGAGGTCACTGCTGGTATGCAAATAGCACAATTGTACCCAATATTTATCTGAGAAAAATTCGAAGTATTGACTGGAACATATTTATTTGGTACAGTAGGCATCGAACTCCACGTTCTATTCTCGCAGAGCAAGTAATTCAGTGGTATTTATCACTACCAATAAATTCCGACTTGGATGTTATCGGGTGCAATAACTATCACATCAATTACCGGATCACTGTAACGAGGGCCACAGTGTGGTAATGCAGTGAAAACTAAAGGGGTATCTAAGATGGGAGGATTCACGTGCTCTGCTGTCCGGCTATGAACCAAGCCCAGAAATCGGTGTATCAGGGGGATTTAGGCAAGAGATGTACGTACTTGAGGATGAGCGTACATCGAGCAGGAAAGAAAATACAGCTAAACCGAGACGGCAGTGAAAAGGGTGGCAGAGCCACGATTTGCCTAAAATTAAGTGGGAGACAGGTTACGGGCAGCGTGGACAGGCCGCAATCAGTAGTGACAGAGCAAGACCTAGTATGGGTCTGCCTCTGGCCGCCCCTTCACTCCACAGGAGACAGGCTACATTCAGTTCACTCCTCGTCTTACCTTACCACTCACACTTTAGATTCTGATCAAAGGGATTGCAATCCCTTAACGTACCTGCCACCTGCTTACTCTCATAAGCAAACGACAGCCCCATCGCATCTAAGCCGGACACCCAAGCCCGGGACACAGTACAAAAGTTGCTTTTACAAAACCTCAATTTGACAAGTGTCATCGTCATTCAAATGCATTAGACCAGTTTCTTGTGATATTGAAGCTTCCGTTCACGTCTAGTGTATTTTAATAGATAGTCAAAGGAAATAGAATATTTTCAGGTCAATGGGCCAAAGCAATTTACAGCCCCGACACCGAGGGGTCCGCCAGTTTGTGGGCCCAGGAAATGTTACCTACATCGTTAAGGAACGCGGTGGGTGATTGTCTCCAGTGTCAGGCGGAGATGAGGGACTGTTCTTGGACAAAAAAAACAACTGGTTTATGATGTATATATGAACAAACGTACATGACCACCCTTGACCCGACACAACTCGGGTTCTCAAGCCTATTGGTGTCACCTGTCCATAAGGCCCTTGATAAGGCACTCGATAAGCTGGCGCAAACATTCCACCCTATTCTCGCAGTGGGTTCCTCCCCTTCGTAACCTTACTACTCCGAAAGTGCATTCATTCCTTAGGTCGCCCCCCCCTCCCGGGTGTAAGTTGGTAAAAACATAAAAGGTTAGCGTAAGCTCTTAAGGCTGAGAGCTGTTTGCAACTTGCTTGTCGCCGATTCAGACGCTGGGGAGACTCGGCCATTTATCCCTCCAGGTCGATATAAGGAATGCCCTAAGAAACCGTGTGTCTTCGCAGTCACAGGAGGCGAACTAATGCGCACAGAGGGAGGCCCAACACGAACGGAGGGCGAGAGCGCACTTTTTAAAAGCAATAAAAAACAGCCTGAATACTGCCGCTAGTAAAAGATCCAATCCCGGTGGGCGGGGCCAAAAGGAGACAAGGCGGCAACAAGGAGGTACTAAGAAGACTCCTTTACAATCAGAAGCCAGCGTTTTGCATGGGAGATGACGCTACCCAATCAAAAAGATGGGCGGGGCTTCAACTCCGCCTCAGAGAGCTTCGGAATCCGTATTGATTCCAAGAAGCTCTCGTATGACCTGCTTTCGACAGCCGAGATCTAAAAACGTATGACAATCTTGTGGGGGGGGGAGGGGTGATTTTAACATGCGTCAGTGTATGGTACACTCGAATAAATTGTGCGGTATGACATATTTAGAGGATGAAGAACAGCCCCACTTCACGCACAGTATATACGGTGATAAGATCAACTAATTGTTGCTTAAATGTGATTTGACATTTGCAAACGAGATCTCAACACCTTACGTTACCCGAAAGAAAACTTTTAATGGGGGGACAAAAAACAGTATTATAGATCACGTTCTGTTAAAGCGATCTGCTGGCCTTGTTTTTAATTTCTGTACCCATTCGATTTCACTTAGTGACCACTTTCCTTTGAGTGTACAGCTATTGTCCGAACCGTTCTTTAAACAAGGGTACGATAGGATCACTCACCAAACAGAAAGAATTGAACTAGCACAACGTAATGGTTATACCTTAAGCTGGACTCAGGTTATCCCAGAAGAATTCCTTAAACAATTGATAAATGATAACAAGGAGGCCTTTGATCTATGTCTAAAAGAAACTACTCCCTCCAACAAAATTATTGCGGCTTTTCTGACTATATGCCAGGGTGTAAGGGAGAGTCTTTTTGTTAACAACGGCAGAATAAATAAAGGGGAAAAGAGGTGGTTCGATGCCCCATGTACAAAAGCCCACAAACGTCTGAAGGAGGCATTACATAGAACACCTAGAAGCACTACTGAGATTCACCAACGCAGAGCACACTATAAACAAGCAGTGAAGAGAAGGAAACTGCATTTAAGAGAGCCTGCTTGGGAAACATTACAGCAGGCAAGCAATAGTAATGACGAAAGAACCTTTTGGAAGATAATTAATTCTTCCCCATGGAGTTCAGACGTGGCCCCCAAAATTGAGCTCGCAATACTAGAAGAAGAATGGATTAACCATTTTTCGAGTATTTATACTGTATCCCCTTTGATAATTACACAAGCTCAGGGACCTCCTAATAATGAGGAACTAATCCCTTGTCAAACTGCGTCTATTGCCCCGTTTTCCATGGAAGAAGTTATTAAAGCGATACAATAAAGCAAAAATAGTAAAGCGCCAGGACCGGACGCCATCCCAGTAGATTTGTATAAAAGTAATATTGCCTTGTGGGGACCGCTATTGACCATAGTATTGAGGGCCATATGCACTGCAGGTTTTCTGCCAACATGGGAAGAATCAATCATTGTCCCTATCTACAAAAAGGGGAGACCGCTTAAATCCCGCGTGCTATAGGCCAATCTCCCTGATTGACTCACTAGCTAAGATAGCGGGACGCATAATTTTAGAGAGGCTACAGAATTGGGCAAAACTACACCAGAAACTGTAAGACCTTCAATACAGCTTCCGCACTGGGATTGGCACGATAGAACAGAGTCTTAACGTAAACATGTTCATTGGGAAGTATGTGAAGATGAGAAGGGGGATGCTCTATCTAGCATTCGTAGATCTCTCATCAGCTTTTGACTGCGTGATACATGACAAACTTTGGTCAAAACTGAAAGATATGGGTGTAGAGATTCCGATCATTAGTTTTTTGAGAGACCTATACACGAGGTGCAGGGCCAAGGTTAGGTATGGTGCTAAGGGTGAATGCACATGAACTTTCGGCGTGGAGAGAGGGGTGAGGCAGGGATAAGGCAGGGATGCGTCCTAGCCCCCTTCCTGTTTTCACTATACATCAACAGTATGGGGGAGGAGTTAGTGGCAGTTGCAAAAGATCTCCTTCAAATAGGTATGCGCCCTGTCCCGGCCCTCCTTTACGCAGACGACGCAGTCCTTATGGCCCGCACCCCACTGGCCTTACAGTCGTTGCTTACTGGCTTTGTCGATTATATGAAGGAATTGGGCCTCCTAGTGAACCAATCAAAAACCTACATTATGAAGTGCGGGAAGAAAACCACGAAATGTAGGGATATAACAATAACTGGAACAAAGATTGGGTTCACTGACTCTTTTTCTTACTTGGGGGTCCTATTTGACAAAGCCAGTTCATGGAACAATGCTATCGACAATAGACAGAAACTATTTAGTAAGGCCTGTTGGGCTCTTAGAAGCTTTGCAACACGTCTGGGCTCAAACCCCCCTGAGATGATGCTGAAGATATATAGAGCAAAGTGCCTTAGCATAGTATTATATGGGGCGGGCATATGGGGATATAAGAAATGTGAAGGTGTGCAATTAATAGAAAAAGATTTTTTTAGATACCTTTTAGCAATCCCCAAAAGCACTTCAGTATATGTATCCCACACTGAACTCGGCACCCCCTTTGTCGCAGACATGATTAAGCTAGAACCAATTCTGTTGTGGCATAAAATCTGGACCTCAGACCACACAGATCTTAATCAAGCAATAATTGGTGACTGCTTAAAATCAGCTTCTTACTCACGCATCGCATGGTTGGCGTACGTACAGCGGTTTTTCTGTGATATGGCCCACCCTGAGTACTTTGAGAAACCAGAATCACTAGGTATGATCAGCAGAAAAATGTTAAAAGAGTAAGCAATGGCGCATTTGGAAACGCTAAAACTGACGACTGAACTTCTAAAGCCTAGTGTTTTAAAAAACCAATTGATTTTAACTACTTTTAACATTCAGCCATATCTTAAATCTGTTTTAAATGCTCGCCATAGGTTTGTTCTTACGCGTTTAAGATTAGATATGGTCTTCAAATCTTCCAAATTGCCCTTGCAATGATAGGATGCCTCAGAACACAATGCACGTGGTACTTTTCTGTAAATTTGATACTGTATATAGAAAAAGGTTTGTTTTACCGCTTATTAGACATGTCTTTTTCACAATGCCGCCCTGCATACCTGTTTTTACAATCGTTGCCATCTCTAGAGACGTGCTGCGGAATGTCATCTTTTTTATGGGCTGCTTTTTACGCTAGAAAAAATATACTGGCTGCCACCACTTAGGTTATGATAAATAGAACATGCACATAGGAGACAGGAAATACAATGGGAGGAAGAGTAATGTGGAAGCGAACTCGAAAATAACGCACAATTGTATTGTCAAAGGAAAAAAGGGAAAACCTAGGGAATGTTTTTAAAGCCACGTGTAATGAGAGATTGATAATTATAAGTTTTTAATAAGATGAATACACGTTTATATTATATATAACTGTAATTTATTAATATAAAGTGAAATGATGTGGATACAAGTTTTAATAAGAGGACTCTATGTTTATATTGCATATAACTGTAACCTATTAGAAAGCGAAATGAATTGGATGTATGTTTTCCCTCTTTACTGTTTTTTCTCCTCTTTTCTGTACAACTGCTTTTATGGATGTTTTTTATGACTCTGAATAAAGTTATATATATGAATTGCCTACACACAAACCCTGGGTCGAAACATCGACGGCTTTATTTTCATTTACCTTATATGGACGACAGTGATTGATTCACTGTTCCTTTTAAACATTATGGTTTTGTAAATAGCACAGCCTTGGTTAAGGCTGGATAGGCCATTTATGATTTGGATGTACATATATCGTCACTGCCATCCCTTTCTCACTTACCCTCACACTTGCACATTGATGCACTTGCCCCACCTTCCCATTCTGGGGCACCACTTTATAATTGTATTGACAAATGTGTTATTTTAGAACATGAGTCTACATGTTCTGCATGAATAAATATGTTTAAACTTGCAAAATAATGTTTATAATTGATTTAATAGGTGATGTTAATGTTTAGATCATATGTTTAGTTCTGTTTCCACTGGGACCTTCTCTTCTTGTACCGACTTGGCAAAACAAACATTATAAAGAAAAACACTGCACAAAATTATTATTACTTGAATCAATTATGTACAAAAAGATTAAAATTATTTAAAAATGCATATCAACTGTGTGACCCCGCCATAAAGGTATAAAACTCTCCTAAAAAAAATATCATAGCAATAAGGCAGCTGGGTATACATAAAGTGAATTACAATCTCCATTATTAATCTTATAAGCATCCTGCATAAAACGTGTTCCTTATATCTCAATTAACTGTTCTCTAGCTGACAACTGGATTATGTACAACAAATATAGCAAGCATTTGCAATGCAATAGGTCTCGCATTTGTGAGAGTTTAAGCTATTGCCATTGTAAATGACAATGCCTTTTATTTATTTGTTTTGAAAAGCAGCACATGAATAAAAGGCTTTGTCATTTACAATGCCAATGTCTCAAACTCGCAAATGCGAGACCTATTGAATTACAAATGCTTGTTCAATTTTGAATCCAACAATTTTCAGGAGACAAGCCAGCAGTAGATCAACAGCGCTTCACCAAAGGCATGGACGAGCTGGATAATCTACACTAGTCCATCACAATTACTCATCACAATTACCCTTAATACAGAAGAAGGTATGGCAAGCCAAAACGAAACCACTACCACCACCAACACTAAGCCACTCACCCTCATTTCTGATCTTTGCAAACAACCAAGGAGTGGTGAGAAAAAGTAGGAAAGCATCAATCGTTTAACAGCGCAAGCACTTTATAGGCTCGCGATTGGGTAAAATAAAATATTTGCCAAATATCGCACAATTTAAACAGGAATGCCGCAATTTATCCAGCTTTTCTGGTTTCACTTTGTATGAATCAGCCACTAAATGGTATCAATTCGTCTTTCCATTTTTATGTTAATGCTTTGCTTTTATTTCTATGTGCATTTTTCTGCAGGTGTTATAAAGCGCAAACTCGGCCCAAAGGTTGGAGTGCTTTACGTGAGCACTAGTTACATTACACAAGGAAACTATTCATTGTTCATAGGGATGAGAAGATTAAGTGTGTTTGCTCAGAATCACAGGATGTTAAGCCGAGACAGGAACTTGTTCCTCAGTTCCAAAGTCGGCAGCTCTGGCTGCAATTCCACATCCTGGTTAGGGGAGGGTGGCAGGCAGAAGCCACATGAAAGCTTGGCTTGTTATGGGCTCGAGATTCCAACAGGGCTTCGAGCTGAGACAGAGCCAGGCTTCAGGCTCGAGTTTACAGAGGCTCATCCACCTCTACAGATGGGGAGGTCATCAACATTGACTGCGTCACTTTCGACATTCATAGCCAGTCAGTGCACTGAGGCAGGGCTGTAAAGTAGGGTCCGGCAGCCACCCTTCAGTCTAAAGCCTATGGATATGTGTAAGCTATGGGCAGGGCCACTAGAACTATGCAGCTGCAGCATTTTCCGCTTAACTATGGATTTGCCACATAATGCGTCACCTGCATAATCTGCAGATTTTAACAAAAAAAAACGTTGTTTCTAGCGCAAACTGATCAAAAGTTACTAAAAGTGTGGCGAAATGTGTTGCCTTCCAGTGAAAGGCCCTTCGCAAATGTTGAGGGTTCACCTTTCTTTTGTTAATGTGTATAGTGTATTTATGTGTTTAACTGGTACTAATGAGGTGAGACCTTTGCCCAGACGGTTTAACCTATGTAAAAATGATAAATTAAGGCAGTAATACTATCATAAAATGTGCAGCATCAAGTCGCATTATTTGCTTTTTGTTGCCACATAATTTAGTTAACGCTGCCGTATAATTTGGTATTCCCTTGCTGCATAATTCCAGTGGTCCTGGATATGAAAGTTTCAGGGGTCACTCACTACTTTCTGCAGGGCCCACCCATCATTTTGTGTTACTACACTGCTTCAAGGCTACCACGTGGCAGCACGCAGCGCTTTATAAAATGCACAGTGATATACAAAACACAACCTACCTTCACAGTTCGATCAGCAAACAGGACAAAGAAGTGCAGAAGGGGACCGACAATGTACACAGCAACGTGTGATCCTGTTAGCTGTGGTTCCTTTGTGATTAATTAGGAACGTGCTGTGTTGTGTCGCAATGCACTGCTGTTTAGAATAAAACCACATGCATGTCACACATTCTGCTGTTTAGAAAAGAATCCACATGCATGTCACGCATTCTGTGGGTACTGCAGCGCTCCCCTGCAGCACGCGGTGCTGACTAAGATCCGCCTGTGCAGAAATGTTGCAGTAATGTCTGTCTTCTTCTCAGCCATCTTTTGTGTCGTTAATACTTACAGACGTGTTTCTATACCTGTGTAGTATGCATGTTTAAGTGCCTTAAGCTCATGTGCTGATCCCTAAAGATATTTTTCCAACAATACGAGAGTGATTGAGTAAAAGCCTAGGACAGGAGCTTTACTCTGTTGTTGGCAGTGAGTTAACGAAAACGCTGTAGAGGCCTAGCTACAGTCGAATAGCCTGGTGCAGAAGGGTAGCGTTGTTTTTGTGCAGCTTGACTTTGTCACAGAGCCTCCATGGTATCCACTTTGCAGGGAGATGGAGTAGCTGTCAAATGCACTCGAAGCACTTCATGCTTTAGTGCCGAAGCTTCGGGTTTAGCTGCAATTAAAACAAGAAGGTAAAGGCACGCAAGCAGCGTGCGCATCCCTGCTCGCTCCCGAGGCAATACTCCAGGAGCGTGGAGTTTTCAGAAGAGCCGGGACATGCACCCACCCGTAGCCATTTGCAGGCTACGATTCTTAAAAGACACAGGCCAAAGCCAATCCAATGCCTGGGAGAAGTCAGACCCCCAACAAAGTACCTACAACAGATCACCTGACCGCGCAAGCGCTGTAGGCTCGACCTAAAAACTATTTAAAAGGGCATAGTTACCACATTCCCACCCTATCTTAACCAGAAACCTTGCTCAGAATAATGTCTTAATAATTAAGCAGTAAATAATGTATAAAGTGCATTAGGTTCAAAGCACCATCAAAAATTATGTAAAGTGCATTGCTTTCTTGGACAATACCACTCACCATCTTTAGGTCGAAGCTTACCAGACAGCACAGCTGTCTGGTTTGCTAACAAAATCTTGAGGACATTTGGAAAGCTTCCCTGAGAATGCATTCTACCCTTTGTTTACAATTGGCTTTGTGGTTTGTAACTCACATTTCCTAGCTTTCGATTTGTTGGATATATTTGTTTTATGCTGTTCAGCTGGAGTTCGTTCCTACCCCTGCCAAAACATTATCTACTGTATTCGTCCACCAGTGCTCGATTTCTGTAAACAGGCCTTTAAATCTTGTTCTCATCTTGTCACATTTGCTGTGCATTCAAAGACAGAGGCCAAATGTCCGGATCCGTTTTCCAGGGAACTTGGTGTTTACTTTTCTTTCTCTGACTTCAAAGTGAGAGGATTTATGTGACAATCATGCTGGCTCCAGGGGAGTGCTTGAGGAAGACTGTACAATGTTAATTTTTTACTAGCACACAACAAAATGTAAATGTCTGTAAATGAACTGTGCAGATTTTTCAGAATTAGAAACGCTCAAACAAAGCAAATTTTTGGGTAATTCTGAAGTGTGGTGGAAACAAATACTTTAAAACAATCAAAACATTAATACAGGCGATGACATTTCCACACACTGTTTGCACGCTGTACACTTTTATCAGTGAAACTGTAGGTCTGTGCAAATGTAATGGTGATTTCAATTGAAGATGTGTTGTCTGTAATGGAAGTGTGCTACCACACCATGCACATTTCACTCAACGCCACTCCACTCTACTCCGCACCACTCAACACTGCGTCACTGCACTTTACTGTGCACCACTCCACTCTACACTCTGCGCCACTCCACTCTATGCCAATGCACTCAACGCCACTCTAATCTATGCCACTGTACTCTATTGTGCACCACTCTGCTCTACTCTGACACAATCTACTTTACATCACTTGAATAATCTGGAGCACACCCATATTATTTCTCACTTGTTCTTTTCTGAATTCATCAAGTTCGGTGTGCATGCACCCTTATAATACTCTGTTCCAGTAAGCACTTGTAATGATACTTCCAAGAATATGGACCCGCCTTTTGTAGATCCAAAAGGGTTGCACAGCCTGATGCACTAGTGTTTGAATTTCTTCCACTTAAACCACAGTATTCAAGTCTTTATTCTTGTTAATCACGCTTTTATTCACAGTTAATCCATCACGCCAAAGACTCGGAATTCCACAATCTTACGCATGTTGCTTATTCCAAAATTGCCCATCCAGGCCTATTCTAGAACAGTTAAACAGATTTCCGAGTTCTTCTATTTACGATCTCTACACCCAAGGCATTTCGGTTTATTGTAAACCTTCTTCAGGGGTATCTGTAGTATGTAAAAGATATATATACGTCTGTCAGCCACAAGATCATAATAATAATAACATCCAATCATTGATTAAATCATGTAACAATAACATGGGAAAATCATCTTGAATAACCCAGCGATAAACAAACATATTGTGAATAAATCCACCCCTCTACTCCCACCCGTGTAACATCCAACAGACAAAAATGCGTTTGTACTTGTGTCATTATTAATGTGCCCCACGTTTTTAACCCAAATTGCTCTACACCAAACAACCCCATATTTCCAAACTCATATAGTGCGCTCATCGCTGTATGTAAACTCACCCCCACACCCCATTTTTGTCACTTCTCCCATTATCCTTTATATAAGCTCTTACATACCTGATGTAATCTGCTTTTGCAAGCACCTTGTTCTTCCCATGCGCGCACAACATAACTGAATAACCACCCAATGCTCACTCACTAACTTAAAAACTACGTTACCAGCCCCACCTGCGAACACCATGATTAGCACGTATTGCCTCCACATTTGCCCGCCCCATCGAAACTCCTTGTTTAAAGCAATACCACCCATATCCTAAATTGTGTGCTTAAAAATAATTCACATCCTCATTTAATCTCAAAATCAACACATGCGTGAATCCCCGTAACATGACCTCATGTCCAATAGTCACTTAATATATATAAACTCCTTCATGTCGATAACTCTCATAAACAAGTGATGTATATTAAAACTGTTCCAGCTCTGGTTAGCACCCCGATGGAAGAAAATAAGCAAAGAGCATTGAAGGATTCGTTTTCACGCCAAAGACTGTTTATGAGAGTTATCGACATGAAGCGATGAGCGCACTATATGAGTTTGGAAATATGGGGTTGTTTGGTGTAGAGCAATTTGGGTTAAAAACGTGGGGCACATTGATTTAATCAATGATTGGATGTTATTATTATTATGATCTTGTGGCTGACAGACGTATATATATCTTTTACATACTACAGATACCCCTGAAGAAGGTTTACAATAAACCGAAATGCATTGGGTGTAGAGATCGTAAATAGAAGAACTCGGAAATCTGTTTAACTGTTCTAGAATAGGCCTGGATGGGCAATTTTGGAATAAGCAACATGCGTAAGATTGTGGAATTCCGAGTCTTTGGCGTGATGGATTAACTGTGAATAAAAGCGTGATTAACAAGAATAAAGACTTGATTACTGTGGTTTAAGTGGAAGAAATTCAAACACTAGTGCATAAGGCTGTGCAACCCTTTTGGATCTACAAAAGGCGGGTCCATATTCTTGGAACAATCTACTTTACGCCACTCAGCGCCACTCCATTGTGCCCCTCTACTCAAAATTAATTCCCTCTACACCACTGCACTCCATGCCAACTACTCTGCACCACTGCACTCTGTGTCACTCTACTTCAACACTCTACTCCACAACACTTTCCACCACTGCACGATACGCCACTGCACTCTACACCGTTACTCAAAGCCACTCCACACCACTGTTCTCTTTGCCACTCTACTCTGCACCACTCTATGCCACTGCACTCCATGCCAAAGCACTCTACTATACACTACTGCACTCTACGACAGTCTACTCTGCAACACTGCACTCTCTCCTACTCTATGTCACTGCACTCTATGCTACCATGCACCACTCCACTGTACTTTAGACCGCTGCACTATACTCTGAAACAATCTACTCTATGCCACTGCACTCTATGCCACTCTGTGCCATTCCAATACACGCCACTCTATTCTGCCGCACTGCACGCTATGCCTCTGCATTCCACGCTAATGCACTCTACTCCACTTTACTCAAAACCAATACACTCTATGCCATTCTACTCTGTACCACTGCAGTCTACAGCACTATACTCTGCAACACTAAGCCTCTGCACTCAATGCCACTATAATCTACAACTCTACTTTACGCCACTCTATTCTACAACACTACTTTATGTCACTGAACTCTACAACACTCTGCTTTATGCACTGCACATTACACCACTCTACTTTATGCCACTGCACTCTACAACAGTCTATTCTGCAACACTGTACTTTACACCACTGCGCTCTAAGCTACTCTGCACCCTTGCACTCTATGTCACTTTACACTGCCCCACTCTACTCCACTGCACTCTAACAAATGCACTCTACTCCGGGTCTCTCTGCACTACGCCGGTGCGCTCTACTATGCACCACTGCACTCTACACCACTCCAGTGTAGGCCACTCCAGGCTACACCACTCCACTCTACGCCACTTTACTCTGCCCTCTATGGCACTGCATTCTAAGCCAATGGACTCTGCGCCACTACTATATGCCACTGCACTCTAACTTGCATCACTCCATTCAACCCTGCACCACTCCAGGCCAATTCACTCCACTCTGAACCAATCTACACCACTGAAGTCTAATCTGCACCACTCTTCTCTGTGAGACTGCACTCTACGCCAATCTACTCTGCACCACTGTACTTCACTCTAGGCCCCTCTACAACACTCCACTCTGCGACACTACAGTCTGTGATATTCCACTCTATTAAACTCTACTCCACTCTGTGCCACTTCACAACACTCTACTCTACAAAGCTCTACGCAACTTCATTTATGCCACTTTACTCCACTCTATTTTACAACACACAACTACACTCTATTCCACTCCACTTTATGCCACTCCAGTCCACTCTATGCCACTGGACTCTGCTCTACGCCACTTGACCCTACAACATTCTACTCCACTCTATGCCATCCCACTCTCCCACTCTCCTACACTACTCCACGACAAACTTCTCTGCTCTATGTCACTCTACAAGACTCAAAGCAACACCCTCTATGCCACTCCACTATGCTCTACATCACTACACAACACTCTACGCCACTCTACTCTGTCCATGACCCTCCACACCACTCTATGACACTCCAGTTCACTCAACTCTACTCTACTCTGCGCCACTCTAGGCTACTCAATAACATTCCACTCCACGACACTACACTAACTTTTAGCCACTCTGAACAGCAGCCACACTTGTGCCCAACATGGCTAAAACATATTGGCAAAGCCAATAGCTATTGCACTGGCGAGACCTAGTGGCTTTGCCAGAGCTTGTTTTAACAGTATTCAACTCTTCTTTTCTATTTTAAATACACCAACAATACCTCAAGACACACACACACCTAGGATTACAAAGCCATCGTGAAAAGGCTTCATAGAATGCACAAAGAACGATACAATATTGCTTTACAGTAACATTTTTGAATCCCAAGAAAAACAAATAGTGACAGTGGGATGATCCCCACAAATGTATTAGATCAAAACTTGGTAGAGATCATCTATCATTTCTCGGCACCAGGGCACATCATGCTGATATAACCACAAACTAATGCTATACTGATGACGCTACAATTCCCATCAGTACTGCTGTACACATATGGGGTAGGTCATGTCATTGGACGCATCACACCCTTAAGGGTGTTCTAACAAGAAAAACTCAGGCAAACACCCAGGACCTCTTAAGCCGAATACTTAGATTGCCTAAGAAAATATGCACAGACCTTCCCACAGACTCAGCCATGATCCACCAAGAAAGCATATGCATTTCATATAGGGTGAACATTTCATGGTAGTCATGCAATGTGAACATTTATTGTTAATTCCATCGTGAGAATATTGTTCGTATCTTTATTGTGGAGGTCAGGGTTAGGAAATAGGAGTTAGTTACAGTTCCTTATATTAAAGGGTCTGGTGTCTTCCTAATACAGCTCCGTCATACAATTTCCGAGCCACTGAAGGTAAGATCACGAAGGTGACTTTAACTGGGTGAAGTTGATGGGAGCAAACTGAATTCAGAACCACCTCTTTGTCATCTTCTTTCCACAGAAATCTATACACCGACCACTGGGAATGCCTACCTAAGGACTGACTTATACACCAGTGGTAGAGTCTCCATTCATAAGCCAGAAACTTAACCTTCGAAGAATCCCTAACTTACAATTTGAATGCACATTGGGCCTCGAGGAAGATCTCGTTGATCTCTTGTCCCACAAACACAGTTTGAAACATGTAGGCTTATCGGAGGAGTATCCAAATTGCCATTATTTTGGACCCATTAGAGTTGTGATTGATGAAACAAATAATGGACACTCATACATTGATTGGTAAGATACCCTCAGACAGGACCACATTTAATGGGATATTTTTTAATTCAAGACTATCAAAAGATTGATAATCGTTTTTATTGACATTCAAGTCAGAAATGCATATTTCAGCAATGAGAACGGTTCTACAAATATTGTATATATGCTGCATATGTGTATTGAACCCACACTAATATTTTTCCAATGTCTGTTACACGTCAATAACTGTTTGAACCTGAAAAACTGATACAGTTTAATTAAAGTGCAACAATTTGATTTATAAATACTCAACAAAATAAAGAATTGATTAAAGTCTGCAAGTTTCCTTCACAAAAATGTACTAAATAATTTATGGCTAGTGAGGGTCTTTCATATTGTGCATAGTACGGGATCCCTACCCCCACTATCACACACACGATCCACCCCTGTTTCTTTGACCCGGAAGAGCGGAAACAGCACTGACTGAAATCAAACTCACAACCAACAAGCATTGACAAAGCCAATAGGTCTTGTTAATCCGAGAGCTAATGGTGTGGGCATGTCTTTTAGCCATGTGTTATGGAATGGATGTTTAGGGTGTGGAGTGGAATTATGTAGGTTGGATTGGAATTGTGTGATTTTGAATGGTGTTGAGTACTGGAATTATGTGGCATGGTGTGCAGTGGAAATATGTGGATAGTAATTATGTGGTATGGACTGTACTGGAATTATGTGGCGTAGTATTGTGTGTTGTGGAATAGCATGTAGTGGAGTGGAACTGTGAGGTGTTGAATTTTGTGGCATGATGTGGAATTCTCTGGTGTGGATTGGATGTGTCGTGTAGTGGAATTGTGTTGTGAAGTGGAATTATGTGGTTTGTTGTGGAACTATGTGGTGTGGAATGGTTAATGTGTAGAGTTGAATTGTGTGGCGTGGAACTGTGTGGTGTTGAGTGAAATTATATTGAGGGGAATTATGTGCATGATGTGGAGTGTATTTATGTGGATTGATGCTATGTGGCATAGAGTGGATTTATGTGGGGTGCATTTATGTGGTATTGAGTAGAGAGTAATTATGTGGAGTTGAAAAAAATAAAAAGGCAGAGGTGTGTCCTTGCTGCCATTACGAAAAGGGGTTTTGCTCTTGCCTACACAAGAGTGTACAGTTTGGGGCCATTCGGCCACAGTTAAACAAGTTCTCTAAAACTCCTTTGTTTGATCTCAGAAGGGGTGAACTGTTAATCTGATTTAAGCAAGAGTCATTACTCTTAATACCCACACCATTGGTTCCTGTACCCACAGTAAGCTGGGTGGTATTTCGGAATCCAAGAAGTTGATAATTATGTAAACAGGAGTCCTATGAATCTGGTATTTACACTTGCTACGTTAGCAGGCACTGTCTGCACAGACAGCAAAAGGGCTCTATCAGAAACTCTACCCTTCCCCATTACACGCTGCAAGTGGTATGATCCGCCACAGTGAGAAGACAAACACTGCCTCGGGCTGGAGTGAGCGCTGCTGCTGGCCAACCACTAGGATTGGTTTAATACCAGGCAGGGGCCCACAACTCAGCTTCGGGTACGGTTTTATGAGTGTCAGTGCAATTATTAGAGTTTCGGCATCTGCACAACATCCAGTGATTTTGGGCAAATCATTTAATCTCCCTGTTCCTACAAAAATGAACGTGTCCTTGTGTAAAGTAACTGATGCTCATGTAAAGTTATCTAATAATACATTTGGGTGGTGTTTGCACTATATAAAACTGCATTTAAACGGTGTGCATAGCACCAAGAAGAAGGAACAATAAGTCAGAAAGCATCAAGACACTGATGGCTTTAAGGGGTAACAATAACAAACACAGTATACATTTATAATTTGCACATATTTACACCCGGCAAATAATGAAGAGAATAAATGAATCAGTGGGCAGGGGATATGTGATCAGGAAGAGAATCAAGCAGAGGTGTGTCACTGCTGCCATTTTGAAAAGGGGTTCCAATCTCACCCACACCAAAGTGTAGAGTTTGGGGCCATTCAGCCACAGTTAAACAACTTTTTTCTAAACACCACTTTGTTTGACCTTGGAAGGGGTGAACTGTTAAGTCAGAAAACCTCATTATTCCTAATGTCCACACCATGTGCTGCTGTCCCCACAGTAAGCTGGTCGGTGTTTTGGAATCCAAGAAGTTGATAATTATGTGAACAATCGTCCCATGAATCTGGTATTAACACTTGCTACTTTAGCGGGCACTGTCTGCACAGACAGCAAAAGAGCTCTATCAGAAAGTCTGCCCTTCCCTATTACATGCTGCAAGTGGTATGATTTCCCGAAGTGAGAAGACAAACACTGCTTCAGGCTGGAGTGCGTGCCACTGCTGCCCCATCACTAGGAATGGTTTAACACCAGGCAGGGAGCCACAACTCCGCTTTGGGTACGGTTTTATGAGCGTCAGCACAATTATTAGAGTTTGTGTCAGCACAACAAACAGCCTGTGATCTTGGGCAAATCACTTAATCTTCCTGTTTCTACAAAAATGAACGTGCCGTTGTGTAAGGTAACTGGCGCTCACGTAAAAAAAAAATTAAAAAAATCTAAATCCGTATTTGTAAAGCGCGAACTACTCACCCTTACGGGTCTCAAGGCGCTGGGGGCCGTCGTGGAAATTAAGTGAGCTATTGCCCAGAGTCACATGGTGCTGAGCTGAGCTGCCACCGGAGCCGGGGATCGAACAGTGGGCCCTGTGCTCCGAAGTCAGCTGCCCTGGCCGCTGCACCACACCTCTCCACTCCACTCCTCTCCATAAATCTCTCTAATACATTTGGGTGGTGTTCATGCTATATAAAACTGCATAAAAAATAAAACAAGCACTTGCAATGCAATAGGTCTCGCATTTACAAGAGTCTGAGCTATTGGCATTGTAAATGACAATGCCTTTTATTTATGTGTTGTTTTTAAAACAGATAAATAAAAGGCATAGTCATTTACAATGCCAATAGCTTAAACTCTCGCAAATGAGAGACCTATTGTTTTGCAAATGCGTTTGGGGCCCGTGCTATAAAAATAAAAAAAATGTTAGAAGAGAGCGTGTACAGTGCTCGGAAGCTGTAAATAAAGCCTACCGAGTGTCAACACACATAACAGGGGGTGTCACCATGGGAGGTTACAAAATGAGACAAGGCGGTACTAAGGAGGGACTACTAAGCCTATTGACCAATGAACATCCACAGTTTACAGTGGACAATGACACGAGCCAATGAAAAATATGGGCAGAGAGTCGGCGGAGCTTCAAGTCCCTACCTGAATACAGCATGCCTCGCAGAGCAGCGCATGCGCTGCCCAGGCTCGACCTAAAAAGCAAATTATGGGGCATTATAGGTCACATTCTGTGGCACTACTACTTCACTATTTTGATGTTTTAACGTATACTAACACTGCATGTGGAAAGGTTCCACCTCAGTAGTACCTTTTACCACACAATACTGCGACCAGCAACTCAAATGTGACCCGCTGCAATGGGTCAATTTTAGCTACAAATTTCGAAATAGTTTGTGATGCTTGGGTGAAAATTGTGTTGGCTGAGATTTAGGCTCCTTCTAGGCACCCCCCTCCCCCAAACCTTTATAAAACTGCTATCTGTGGTCGAGGTGGGCGAGCTACTGAAAGCTCGAGCCAGGCATGAGCCTGAAGTCTAGCTCAGCTCGAGGTCCTGTTGGAACCTCAAGCCCATAGCGAGCCTAGCTTTAATGTGGCTTCTGCCTGCCTCCCTAGTCCCTATCCCCAAGATCTGGTGTTAAGGTCAGACTGGTTGACTGTGGAAGGTTCAAGTCTCAGCGTCGGCTCAACATCATCCTGTGATTCTGGACATATCACTTGTTCGCCCCATGCCTATAAACAACGCATGCGACCCTGTGAAATGTAGCTAGCGCATATTATGTAAATAAAGTGGTCCAATACCTTCGGGCTGAGTTTGCACTATATTTTAAAAACTGCAGAAAAATGAACCAAGAGGTAAAAACAAAGCCTTGACATAAGGAAAGACAAATAAATGCCCATTTTCTGCTGTTTTGTACAAAGTGGAAACAGAAACACTGTATATATCGTGGCTTCCCTGCTTACACTGTGTGATCTGAGGGAAATATTTTATTTCACCAAAACTCTTTTCTTCGTTTTTGCATATGAAAGCACTTTCAAATATGTGAGTTCAGGCTACCAGTTGTATAAAACTATCACTTTTAATAAGTACTTCTCAGTGCAGCACTATAGCGTGCAGTATTAACGTCAAAGCCTCCACATTTTAAAGAAATACAGTTTTTAACATTTTGAAGAGACTCATATTTTTACATGATGTTTGCTGTATGATTTACATAGCAAATATTTTCAAGGCTCTAAGATCCGAGCCAGACCCTTGGCTCGGCTCTGTCTCTCCCTGTTAATTTGTTGGCTCGCCGACGTCTAATCTGCGGCACTTGTAATTGTTCAACGAGACATTGTGGGTTAATTGGGTGGGTTTGAGTGCCTGCAGGCCCACGGACTCAAACTTTTACATAGTTTCTCTTCATGAAATAACCCATTGCTGCGTTGGTATTGACTAATTCCATAGATTTTGTATGTGCAATTTATGGATAGCTCTCATTGAAGATAATACGTCGTCACAGATTACAGTTTATGGGCATTCCTCTCCGAGGAATGCAGAAGCATCTACTGGGCCTGAAATCTGGTTTGATAAATTTTCAGCAATTTTACCAGACTAGAACGGTTTAGTTTGTGTGAAAGGCCACGAATGCGAGCTTGTACCACAGGATTCTTTTTATGTTTTGTAAGCAATAGTTTCATCCCTTTTTGAAAGAGTGGTATGGTGGCAAATTCTGAACTCTTCGGTGAGCTCCATATGCTAGCAGCTGACCCAGAGAAGGCTTACAGGGTTTAAAACTTGACAGCAGAGCTGCTTAGGTCCATACTGCAGAGAGAAGCATAAGTGTGGGCTACCACAGCCCACATGTTCCCCTAAGGCTGGATTCACTTAAAGGGATGGCAGTCTGAGAAGAGCAAATGGTAAATTGAACAGATGTAATATCATGCACAACACACTCTGAGATTTGAGATTCTAACATCTAGCCTACAGGAGTCTGCAGATCTCTGCAATAGCACCTCAACCCATGAATGCTACCTTTCAAGCTCCAACCATTGCTAAGGAGGGCTTATGTATTTTCGCGCCGTGATATCCCTCTGGGATGAATGTTGCACTCTACAAGTACAGTAAATAAATAAATGTATAAAGAAATTTTAAAAACATAATTTTATTTCTATCCTCAGCACCTATAGTAGAAACTCTCGAGGCACTAACAACCCGGGACATTAGCGCTTAAGCGCTAGATGCTTACAGGGACCAGAGTGAATGTGGAAATACAAGAACAGCTCTTCAAGTTACACATATTTGTAATTTTAGGCATAGAGAGTAGAAGTGATCTGTGCAGAATTTAATATGTTTGGTCAAGTGTTATAACCGGGACCAAAACCCACTGCCTGTTGCTCATACAAACAGCAAAAGAAACTAGGCAAACATGGGATTTTAAGGGGCTTGTTGCCATCCGTACACAGAATACGAGGCACTGAATTTCGACAGCTGCAGTATCCCTTACAAGCTCATTCATCTCACACCATGGCTATGCTTTGGGTGACCAAAAACTTACAGGCTCAAATCTCCTGCCGCAGATCTACCACTCAAGTTACACAGATCTTACAAGAGTCAGCTTTTAAGAAGCAGACATATATTTTAGGTTTCATAAACACTACAGGCTCAGGCCTCACACAGCAGAGCTATCCCTCAAATTACACAGATATTACAAGAGCTAGCTTTTAAACAGCATATGTATCTTAGGTTATACAAATGCTACAGGCTCAGGCCTAACACAGTAGAGCTATCCATAGGGTAACACTATATACAAACACTATAGGCTCACAGGAGAGCTATCCCTGCGATAATACTACATAGAAATGCTACATGCTCATGCTTCACAGCAGAGCTATCCCCCGGGTAACATTATATAAAAATGCTACCGGCCTCACAAAGCAGAGCTATCCTTGTGATAACAGTATATACAAACACTACAGGATCAGGCTTTACACAGCAGGGCTATCCCTTGAGTAAGACTATAAACAGACGCTACAGGCTAAGGCCTCACACAGCAGAGTTATCCATCGAGTAACACTATATACAAACACTACAGGCTGAGGCCTCACAAAGCAGAGCTATCCTTGTAATAACAGTATATACAAACACTACAGGCTCAGGGCTTACACATCAGGGCTATCCCTTGAGTAACATTATATACAGACGCTACAGGCTCAGGCCTTACACAGCACAGCTATCTCTTGAGTAACAGAGTGTGTACAGGTTTTGCCTTTAAAAGACAGAACTCCTAGGTTACCCAGATCTTTGGTTAGTTGCTTTAGACCGCAGACCTATACCTCAGGTGATAAACCCTGTAGGCTTTGGCAATAAACAGTCGAGATATCTATGGCTTATTCTACACAGATCGTACTGGTCCGGTCTGCAGAGCTTCCATTAGGTGGCAAAAAAAATTACAATCTCAAACCGCGCCAGTATACCAGAGGCTCAGGCCACAGAAAACAGAGCTATCTCTCAGGTTGTGCGGACCTAACAGTGAAGCCTTATACAGCAAAGCTTTCACTCAGATTTCTGTTCCTATAACATTACTAATTAAACATAACAGATCAACCAAGTGAATTGCTCAAAATCACACTAGAAAATTTCAGCTGGAAACTCGTTGCTTGAAACTTTAGCTGAAGTCATCAGTTCTCTCCCTACCTATCCCTGCCCATACTCTGATGGATGCAGCTTCACAGGTGTTCAGTTTTCAAATTACACTTTTCACTATTTTAAATTATTAAATGAGTTTCTGTTAGCAGTGAATCTGGCTCTTGCATAGTGCATGAACACTAAGTCTTATTCAGGACCACTGGAATTACGCGGCAAAGGAGAACCAAATAATGTGGCAGAATTTACTAAATTATAGTATAATAAATCTACTGGTTATTCAGCAGATGATCTTTGTATTCCAACTCCAGAAAATTCATAACTATGCAGAAAACGCTGTGTCCGCAAAATTGCATAATTCCTATAGCCCCGGTGTACTCCGACACTAAATCGCCTTTCCCCCATTTTTCTCACCGCATTCGCCTCTCTTCCGGTCTTTCTTCCCACTCTCTCGTGGTCTGTTGCACCAGTCACAAAACTGCTAGTCAAGAAGCAGAGTGACTCACAGGAATGGGGGCAGGCTTTTTTGTCATGTGGTCGCATTTCCCAATGTAAAATATGAAGCTAATTTGGGCTCTGAGCCAGCAGCGTGCTGGGACTTTCAGGCCTCCAAGTTGGTGGCCTGCACCATTCTTCCCTAATCAAAGAAAAAAATAGATGCTCCGACGCAATTTAAAAGTAACATGTATAATATACAAATAAAATTAAAAAAAGACACCTTCCGAGTGAAAAGCGAAACTACAGGTCCTACAATGCAAAGTTTCACTAACTAAAAGTACCAGTGCTGGGTGAAGGGAATAATCAGCTAGGCAACTGGGCTAGGGCAGTTCCTTGATCTCTCACCATCCCTGTCCCACACAGGCACCCCAATAACCACAGTGCCTGTTCACATCTGCTTTCCTGATCACACTCCCTGACGGCAGCACAGTGATTCAAAAATTATTACTCTAATTAAATGAAAACAAAACTACAAATCCCAGAATAAAATTGATGCTCATCTCTTTTTTTTATTTTTTATTCTGTTTATTTGCATTGTTACAACATATGCAACAACAACAAAAAGTGCAGTACACAGTTTTCCCCCAAGTGCCTTGTGTTCCATGCAAAATTTCACCATCTCCACTTCGCATGGAGCCTCCTAGAATGTCTATCTGTAGCATCTGTAAATAATCTATATGCAATCACCTTGACAGTCAGTACACAACGGCATTAGATACATTGGTCGGTTCTGTACACAGCCTCCCCCCACCTCTGACGTCCACCCCCATGCACATCACAGATCAACGGCGTCTCCCGACTGTAACCAGCTGACAAAGGGCTCCCATATATCTCTGGGACGTGATCGTGATGGTAACAATTCCCAATACATTGCCAGTTGTGCCTTACAGTATGTCACACTCGCTGCCCATGCCTTTGCCGTAGGAGATGCGGCCGCCCCCCAGTGGATTGCCACCTGCCTTTTTGCCATTAAAAAAAGTATTGCGGGCAGTTTGCGGTGTTTCGGCTGCACCATGTCCATTATGCCCAGGAGCGCTATACCGGGCTCCCATGGGAAATTCAGTCCCGTGATTGTGTTTATGTGATTGAATATCTGTATCCAATAGTTCGCTATTGGTCTGCACTGCCATGCCACATTGAGGACGGCGGCCTTGGAGGCCCCACATCTCCAGCAACTGTCATCCCCACGGAGGCCCATCTTGTGTAGCTGTGTGGGAGTGCGGTAGAGGCGGTGAATGAATTTGAAATGAATTAACCGAAGGCGGTAATTTGGCGTCAATCGCTCCATTTGTTTACAACTTAGTCCCCACTGCTTGTCTGTCAGGCCCCTTCCTAAGTCTTCCTCCCACGCTTTTCGAGAAGTCGGGACTATGATTGGATATGCGTTCTGTATGCCTCTGTAGATTCGGGAGACTAGTTTCCGGCCCGAAGCTACTGTTATTACGTTTTCCAGCACTTGCAGCGTTGGCGGGGGAGCAGGGAATGTAGTGAAATGTTTTTTGCATGAAGCCCTTACCTTATAGTAGGTTAACATGTCTAGCGCCGAGGGCGGTCTGGGATCGCACATTTGTCGCATTGTAAGAAAGTTATCTGCGGGAAAGAGATCGCCACCCTTGCGTATGTTATGTGTGGACAGGCATTGATGCGTGGTAGTCTCCAGGAGCGGGGGGAGAAGTGGGTTGTTGGGGAGTGGCATGGACGGGGCATATAGCATGGTCAACTGAGCCCTCCTGTGGAGGCCCTCCCACGCCCATTTAGAGCTTGTACGGTATCAATTTCCCCACGGGGACGTTTATATGTGCGGAATAATGCTGTAGACAATGGGAGGGGTGCAACTCTGTCGATTTCTATAGCAACGTGTAGCTGGAATGGAGTGAGGTGTGCCCAAAAGTGCAGGAATTGCGCCTGTGCACTTAGCGCATATAGGGCAAAGTCTGGCGCGGCCATGCCCCCCTGTGATTGCGGGAGCGTTAGTACCTCCCAGGAAATCCTAGGTTGTTTGCCCGCCCATACCAACTCTATCATGAGTGATCTAAGCCTGTTAAGAAACTGTACTGTGAGTGGTAAGGGAATATTTGCAAAGAGGTAGAGGAGTTTGGGTAGTATGATCATCTTGGACACCGCGACGCGGCCTGCCAGGGAAAGGGGGAGTGTCTTCCATCTTTTAACCCTTTCCTCGATCCAGTCCACCACTTTGCCATAGTTTTCAGTCCACAGTTCCTGCAAGTTAGTACTGAACCAAATGCCTAGATAGCGGGCCTGTTGCCCAGACCAGTGAGTACTCGGGGACGAAGGCCCGGGTGCCTGATGTGAGTGGCAGGATCACCGACTTTCCCCAGTTTATGTGTACCCCTGATAGGCCGCCGTACCTCACAAGTTCTCGTGTCATGGGGGATAAGTTTTCTTCGGGGTTAACCATGTCTAAGATTATATCGCCCGCTTACATCGACTCAGTGAGTGCCCTGGTTGTGAAGCCGATCCCCCTGTTAGCGTGGAGTTGTCGCAGGCGGGCTGCCAGCGGCTCAGTTGCGATCGCAAATAATAGTGGCGATAGCGGACAGCCTTGTCTGGTTCCGCGTGTAATTTCTATGGGCTCTGAGATCAGTCCATTGACTTTGATTCGTGCGGTCGGCTTAGTGTACAGAAGTTGGATCTGTCGGATAAAGAGGGGACTCATGCCCAGGCGGCCAAGCAACGGAAACAAGAATCCCCATTCCAGGGTTTCGAACGCCTTTGTGGCGTCGAGGAGGGCCGCTATCGCAGGGACATGAAGGGCAAGATAATGTAATAGCCCGAATAAAGTTTTCAGATTATGGGAAGTAGACCTACCTGGCACAAAACCCGCTTGGTCCGGTCTCACTATTAGTGGTAATAGGGGCTGTAGTCGATTCGCCAGTAGCTTGGCAAAGATTTTGGCATCTAAATTTATCAATGAGAGGGGTCTATATGAATCGCAATGTTGGGGGTCTTTGTCAGGTTTCACTAGAGTGATAATGATGGCCTCCCGCATCGTAGCCGGGAGGGTGCCGTCCTGCAGCGCCTCCTGGTATACTGCCAGGAGGTAGGGGGCTAGTAGCTCAGAATATTCTTTATAGAATTTAGCCGTGAGTCCGTCTGCACCTGGCGCCTTGTCTGCCGGTAATGACCCGATCACCTGTCGTATGTCTTCGACCGTAAAGGGGAAATCAAGATATTCCCGGTGTCGTGTTCCAAACCACAGCAGCTCTATGGTGTCCAAATAGTCTGTAAGGACTGAGTTTGTGGGGGTCATCTGTGAGGCGTACAGTTGGGCATAGAAGTTACGCATAGTGTCTAGAATGTCTGTCGGGGAGTGTACTAGTTCGTCTGCTGTGGTATGCAGGGCTGTAATGAATGTTGAGCTTCTGGGCCGACGCAGTAGGTTCGCAAGTGTTTTTCCGGGCCGGTCTCCTTCTCCATATCTCCTTGCGGTCGCGTGTTTATGTAAAAATGTAACCTCCCTGTCTGCCTCTTCTTCGTACTCTAAGTTTGCTGCGGATCTGGCTCATGATTGTGGCAGTGGGTGTTTGGCAATACTGTGTTTCTAAGTTGTGTAGCTCCGTTTCTAGCCTGCGCAGGACGCCTCGGATATCCCTTATATGCCCGATTGCCCCGCTATGCAATGCCCCCGAATGACAACCTTGAACGCCTCCCATAGCACCCCGACGGAGTCGACGGTGCCCTTGTTGAGATCGAAATAATCCTTAATCTTCGTGCGCAGCTCCTCCCTAAATACTGTGTCTAGGAGCGCATGTGGGGGCAAGCTCCACGTGAAGGGCTGTATGTAAGGTTTGGGCACCGAAAGTGTCAGTGTTACCGGCGAGTGATCGGATAGGGTACGAGCGTGGTGTTCCGTATCCACAACCCATGAGTGAAGGTCCCGTGTGGTGAGCCAAAAGTCTAGCCGTGACCAGGCTTTGTGGTGCTGTGTTATGCACGTACCTTCCCTGATTCCGGGATGCAACACTCGCCATGAGTCAGTCAGGCCATAATCGGCCATTAGTCCTTTCAGTATCGATGCGGCCTGTGGGTGGTGTGAGCGTGATGTACCTTCCCTGTCCTGTTCTAGCGATAATACTGTGTTGAAGTCCCTCCCCACATGATCGCCGCATCTCCCAGTGTTTGCATTTGATGCCATACGTGTTGGTAAAAGGTGGGGTCGTCAATATTCGGGCCATATGTGTTTGCAATTATCACTGTTCTATGGAATAGTGTCCCCATGAGCAATAGATATCTTCCTTCTGGGTCACTAATTGTTTTGATCGTCTGCCATGGAGTTCCCCTGCGGATCAGTATAGCCACCCCCTGGAATAGTTCGAGTAGCATGAAGTGTGTACTTCAGACCATCTGGTGGATTTTAGTCTGGGGCATTCGGTATGCTTCAGGTGAGTCTCCTGTAGTAAGCAGATGTCTACCATATGCCTCGCCAAGTAAGACTGTACCAGCCGTGTTTTTCTGTGGTCGTTTAGGCCTCTGATGTTCCAAGTAAGGCAAGTGAACTTAGACATTCCTGTCTGTCTCCAGGGGGAGTGCCGCATCAATGTTCACCAAATGGGAGAGTGTGCGCCGACAATGAAGGCCATTTGGAAAAGGGCACGCTACACAGTGTGACAGTTTAGGACTTGATATGCCCTGCAACCAACATACAACAATTGAAACAACAACCCCCCCGTCCTCCCCCCTCCCACACCAACCCCCCAAACAGGTTGTGTATACCCTTTGCATCCCATAGTGAACAGAAGCCCAAAACATGTAGGGCTGACGGGAATCATCCCAGGGGGGCGAGGAGTCACCGGCTTACTGCCCCGTCATGCTGACGACAGGGTGGCCGGGTAGAGTTATATACCACCCGGAGTGACATGTGAATAGTTGGCGTGAAGAACAACCCGTAGAATGGCCCACACCGTGTCCCGGCTAGCTAACCCCGGAAATGCCGTGACTGGTAAATACATTAGTCATTATCACTTAGCTGACTGTCCGGGGATGCCGCTGCCGCCGAATCTTTCCAACTGTTGTTTCCTTGCTGCCTGTTTTGCAAATTTCAGGGCGGCACTAGCCTCCGTGAAGAACATGGATTTGCCCGCCGTCTGTACCCTCAATTTCGCTGGATAAAGCATAGCGTATTTGGTGCCTGCTTTTTGGAATAGCTTTTTAGCGGGAATTAATTCACGGCAGGCAGCTTGGACAGCCTGCGTAAAATCCGGGTAGAAGGCGATGTTGTTTCCTTGGTGTTGAATTTCCCCATTTTCACGGGCAAGCCGGAGCACAGCGGCTCTGTCTCTATAGTTTAGCAGACGGGCCAGTATAGGTCTCGGCAGTGCCCCTGGAGGGGGGCCTAGGGCCCAGAGTGCGATGCGCTCTTTCCACTAGGAACATTTCGGACAGTCCTGAGCCAAACAAGTCTCTCAGCAATTGTTCTACGTATTGTTCCATATTAGCATTGTTCGTCGATTCCGGAATACCCGTGATTCGTACGTTGTTCCTTCTTGAGCGCGCTTCAAGGTCTTCATTTCGCGTTTTGATTACTTCTAGCACCTTGTCCATACGGAGCAGGCGTTTGTGCGTCTCCACCTGACGGTCATCGGAGTCAGAGATTCTTGTTTCCAGCGCATCGATGCGTGATTCGTGCTTGTCCACCCTTTGGGAAACGTGGTCCATACGCAGTGCGAGGGAGTCTAGCTTAGAGTCTTCGCGTAGGCTGGTCTTAACCTCCCGCAGCATTGTTTTTATGTCTTCATCCTGGTCGGGGTCGAGTTGCGTCTCCGGCACCACCGTGATCGGTGTGGACCCCATTTCTTGCAGCCGTGTGGTGCGCTTCTCAAATGTGATCTTTGCCTGTTTGTTGTCGGATTTGCCCATTGCGGCGTTGCTTGCGTGTTGGGGTTGGTGGCCGTGTTCAGTATGCGAGCGGTGTGGGGCGAGGTGGATATCCCACGTCTGTATATCTTGTCTACTGTGGGGCTCCCCCCCTGGTGCCGACACGCTGTTCTACGGAACTCACCGTGTCCTCTTCGCTGAACAGCGATGCTCATCTCTAAATGTCCTGAGCACACTGAGGTAGGAACAGAAAATTGTATCATTGAATTTAAAAATACAATTTCCAGTGCAACAGGAAAGGCAGCTCTTCACATAGGCAGCAGCTGCCTCGGCCGCAGCTACAAAAAAGCACGGAAAAGTTTTATTTTTTTGCCGTTTCAGGTTTCTTCTGGTTTCTTTCCTTCCATGTTTAACCATGTACTTTCTGGTAAGTGTCTGCACTCTCCTAAACAAAGCCTGTTTATCGAGGCTCAAGAAATGTTTAGAGAGTTGTAAATCTTTTCAGTGACTCTTCAAGCATATAACCACCTGTTACTTGTTAGTGACCAAACAGCCGCCTGAGTGAGCAGAGGCCAGAAGCTCATATAAAACAAGAGTAATATGCTCAAACAAAAGTAATATGCTGTCTGAAGAAAAAAAAAATAACATTACGTTAGTGACAGGATACGCTCTTTCACGGATACAGCAGGGCGCAAAAAAAAATCAGCAGGACTCGTTTTAGAGCATTTACGGTAATCTTGCTAAATGTATCCCAGTCACCTCTTCCAGTGTTGGGAACGTTGTTTAACAATCGGAGAGGTCGGAATGGCAATAAACCGGGTCTCCCACCTCCGCTATCCAGGTAGACGCAAGGGCCAGCAGTCGAGATCGCTCTGGCTCCGTAGTACCTGTATTTATATAGTAGAGCTGATACGGGAGATGTTGGTGTGCCTCGAGGACAGGGCCAGCGCTGTGCATAATGATGACGTGAGGCGCTGTGAAGTGGTGCTGCGCGGCACTCCGACAGCGCTCCGAAGCAGGAGAAGGAGTTGCGGTCTGCATTGGTGTGCCTCGGTTACGGGGCCATCGTTTGACAAAGTGAAAGTCACCCTGCAGCTACGCAGTGGAAAATAAAAGAAATGATGGGCCGCAATAATTAATGATAAAGCGCGGCATCTGGCATGCCGGGCTTGAAGTGCTCTGTGTCTGTCTCACTGAGCGTGTCCTGCCTGCAACAGCGTTTGACGAAGTGAAAGTCACCCTTCGAGCACACTGTGGAGAGAGAATAAAAGGAAGACGCACCGTCATAATTAAAGATAAAGCGGGGCCTCGGAAATGCCCTACTGGAAGTGTGCTGTGTGTCACTGAAAGGTAGAACAAAGCTATTTAAAACGAGCATTGGCATAGCCAATAGGTCTCGCATTTGGGGGGTTATAAGTGTTTAGACAGAGCTATTGGCTTTGTTAACGTTTTTAATGTGTTGTAGAGCATTGTGAATGTTGTGCAGCATGTTGAAAATTTATAAGTTATAATAAAAAAGTGTTATAACTATTTCTGTCACCTTATATCTAACCGAAAAAACATTATATACAACTGAAGTATTGTACTAAAACTGTGTACTGTGCAATGGGGGGGAAAGGAAGCACGCACCACAGCTGTGCACTGTGCAGAGATGTCAAAGGTAGCACGCACTACAGCTGCGCAGAGGTGTAAAAGGAAGCGCGCACCACGGTGCTGAAAAAACGCGAATGTTAAAAGGTGCAGTCAATTTTTAAGCTGTGTACTGTGCAATGGGGGAAGGAAGCACGCACCACAGCTGTGCACTGTAGAGAGACCCTGGATCGAGCGAGCACCAAAAGCAATGTGGGGAAAGGAAACACGCACCACAGCTGTGCACTATGCAGAGATGTCAAAGGTAGCACGCACCACAGCTGCGCAGAGGTGTGAAAGGAAGAGCGCACCACGGTGATGAAAAAACACTAATGTTAAAAGGTGCGGTCAATTTTTAAGATGATACCGAAAAAGAGGCGACTATAGAGGCCAACTACAGAGTACAGCAAATGTCTGGACAATAACATACTAATACAAAGATAACGGTGCAGGAAGAGAGTGCTGACATAGATGAAATGCGAGTGCTGGAAAAAGAAGCGCGCACTCTTGTAGCGGTGGGGTCTGTCCCTTGGCCGGGGTGGAGGGGACGCGCCTTGTTAGTATCTTATTGTCATGAATGCGAGTGCTGGAAAAGAAGCGCGCACTCTTGTGGCGGTGGGGTCTGTCCCTTGGCCGGGGTGGAGGGGACGCGCCTTGTTAGTATCTTATTGTCATGAATGTGAGTGCTGGAAAAGAAGCGCGCACTCTTGTGGCGGTGGGGTCTGTCCCTTGGCCGGGGTGGAGGGGACGCGCCTTGTAAGGAAAGCTGCAAGGTCTTGAAATGAAACATGATCCACAACAGATGGCACGCTGCGCGCCGCTGCTTGCTCTCGACAGCTAAACGCTGTGGGAGTAAACATTTTCAGAAAAGGTGGGACATGCACCCGCCTTTGGCCAATTGCGTGCTTTCATTTTTGAAAGCCACACGCAAAGGCCAATAGCATGTGTGGAAAATCGAACACCACACGCACGAGTTTGCAGAAAGTCTGAAGTGATTCCAAGAGGCCTTCTCCTAGAGCAGCGCATGTGCGCTGCGCTAGGCTCGACCTAAAAATAGTGCTCGGAGGCTGTAATGAAAGCCTTCTGAGTAACTACACACGTAACATGGGGTGTCGCCATGGGAGGCTACAAAAAGAGACAAGGTGGTACTAAGGAGGGACAACTACGCCTTTTGAGCAATGAACAGCCACAGCTTACTGTGGACAATGACACAAGCCAATGAAAAATATGGCGAACAAAGCAAACACAAGGAGATGATGGACGGAGCGCTGAAACTTTTCAGACACTCCCCCCCAGTCACAGATCTGGGTTGAATCCATCATTGTTCTTTAGCTCACTTCGCCACCCCAGTTCAGACACAGCTATATGCAAATCGGTCTTGAGCCTGTGCCTCATGGGAACAGTCCAGCCCGAACTGCCAAGCCATGTCTTCCCTTGTTGTATTCCACTTTAGGTGTCCGTATATAGGTTTTCCCGTAACATGTCCTTATATAGGCACAATTCGCATTGCCCTTATATAGGCATAAGATTCCAGTCCTTATTTAGGCATTAGCCATGCTATCCAAATACAGGCATGGTCACCTACATCCGTCCACCCCAACGTCACAACGAGTTCTTAGAAACCAGACCCTTAAGCTCTTGGGAGATCCCCTAGCACAGGATTATTGATTTCTCCAAGAACTCATTTATTATGCATGAACCGCTATTCCTTAAGGGTTCATTCCTGACGTCTTCCTCTGCCCGACTTTACGTCAATGCTAACATTCCAAGGCACCTACCAGGTATAAATATACCTTCCCTTGCCCAAGCAAGTGGGAGGAGACCTCGACTTTAGAGGAGCCCGTATCCCGGCCTGACGCACTGACAAGAGATGCTGTCATCCCTGCTCGCAGAGAATCCAGCTTCCAGTGTTCTGACTCCCTTCGCGGGGTGTTAGAGTTCGAGACCCGGAAAGAGATTCCCACCTCTCTCTCACTCTCAAGGTATGGAGCCGACTAGAACCTAGAGGGACTCTTGGCATACTAGACTTGGCAAACTAGACTTGGCATACTAGACTTGGCATACCATACTATGGCATACCATACTATAGAATACATCACCTACTTCTTACCTTGCACTACACTTAGGTTAGGTATACTGGGGTAGAACTAGTTAGAGAAGCATCTTATGAGAACTCGCATTTTTAGCTTATGTTATTTATGTATATGAATATATGTGTCATAGCTAAAAGACAATGCTAGCGCAGTATTAATTCTTTCTACTGCTTACGCTGTACATAATATATCTCGCATACTGTCTTATGATTGTAACAGCCCATATCTCTTACACGAGAAATAAGACTGTTCAATAAATCCTTTTATTGAAACGCCCGTCTATTCTTTCTGTGTAACTCTGAAGAAACTAAGCATGCACGACTAGCTGAGTGAAACTGTTATCTATTGTTTCCACGATTCTGAGAGTGTTCCGATTCTAAAGGGAAACAAAGTTGTCATGTTCATGCGGTTGCCAGAAACTACTCCCTTCTTGTTTACAAGGAGTTTCTAGTGGCCTCTGAGTTAGCTGGTACAAAGTAATTAGGTTTAATATACTCGATAGGGACATACTGACCTCAGTCCTATGTCAAATCTATAGGATATATTATTCCAATGCGCAGAGCCTATTAGGGAAATAGGAACTACACTACATGGCGCCCAACGTTTGGTAAGGCACTAATTTAACGCTAGATACTGAGTAACTCAGTCGTGCTTTTCTCAGAGACTCCTACTCACATACTCCATAAGACGTCTGGAGTGGGTAGGGTTAAGTATCCGCCAAAGCTGAATAGGACAAAAATCCTATATATTAGCTGTATGGTTTGACCAACGTTGAAGGATACAGTGTTCCAAAATATTGTGCACCTTATCTTTGTTTCCTTGAAACTTGTTCTACATTTTTCAAAAAACAATGTCCCTGAACGGGGATACTAACACCGATAACGGCGTAGCTGCGGCTGATCCAGTCGTAACAGCTTTTAATTTTACAGGTTTAAATGAAACCGATGAGGGTGTTATAAACATCACTCCAAACTTAAGGAGAGCCATCACTCTAAAACTTATAAAACATGGCCCAACACCAAAAGGTGGTAGAGCAGTTTTCATGATAGAGGCACACAAATCCTTTCAGACAGAGGTATTCTATTCATGGATAGTATTCCCAGAATCAAATCCAGTAACAAAAATGTTTCACTTCTTTAAAGAAGATGAACCACCAGAGGAATATATTCCTTTCGAGGATATTGAAATTCCACTCATATACCAGGAGCATAATCTCCGGTTTAAAGGCACCCTAAAACATCACAAAAACATTACCAGGCTCTGTCCACTAGGTAGACCAGGAGCAACATGGCCGATTCTAGCCGGCTACACACCTCATCCTGACATCGAAATAATGTCAGACGATGAATTACTTACTCAACTACAAGAGTTAATAAAAATTTACAGACAATTAGTCCAATATGTCATGCGGACTTTCACAGTCCAACAACCAATGACCATTCCAAATCAAACTCCTCAACAGGGGTATACACTAAAAATTACTCCACAGACTTTACACGCAGTCATGGGTAAAATGCCCACAAAACGTGAACAAATTCCATTCTGGATAGCTCAAAAATTACTCAAATCGAAGCAGTATTTCCGAATACTAGCCCTTTTGAGAAACACAGAATACTAACAATCTGTTTACCAATGGGGATCATACCACAACTGGAAGACTGCACCACTTGAGGCACAGTCTTTGCTGCCATCTATACTAAAACACATGGTGTTCCGTCAATTGCAGTAATACCAGATGTCCTGAAACAAATTCAAAACGAATACTGGGCAAAACCTTCTCTGAATTTAGGTATGAAATTACTGAAAAACTTCGACCAGGTCTCAACAATAATATTATCTAATATTAAAGGAGAGGCAGCATCAGTGGCGATCCGCCAACGCTTAAGGGAATTTGATGTTACAGAACATCAACATGAACTACCCAGAGTAATAGAACAATCTTATGCAGAAAAAGGCAGAGATAGTTTGGGTGGAAAACCTTTGAAGCCAAAACTATCTGAAAGTCCTGAGAAGGACTCTATTAAACAAAATCCTACATCTTCTAAAAAGAAGTGGGAAACTAATGAACAAAATTCAAACGAGACACGTTCTCAATCCCGAGGTAGGTCTCCTCAAAAGGAGCCCTCTGAAAGGAGGTATAACCTCAGGAATAGGGATAATTTAAGAAAACCTGACAGGTATCAAGATACTGATACACGTTCCGCTCGTATCTTTCAGATATAGTCACAGACATCAGAAAGAAGAGGACGGTCAGATCACAAAGAAGAACGCGTGAAATCCAAAGACGATAAACACGTTCAGAAAAATAAATCAAAACCTCAATTCACAAACAAGCATTGGCATAGCCAATAGGTCTCGCTTTTGGGACCTTATAAGTATTTAGTTATGCAGCACAATATCCTTGGTGCAACAACATCAACTGTTGCATGGCTAAACACTTATAAGGTCCGAAAGGCGAGACCTATTGGCTATGCCAATGCTTGTTTTTGTTAGGCACGGTTGTACTATATGTAATATTTATCTAGTGCACATTATCTGTATGTGTTCTGGCTAGCAGGTGGTTGATAAACCTTACTTTTTCACCCTTTGCATACATGCTTTTGTTTTAGGTTTGGCTTGACAGAACAGCTGTCAAACCAAACCTACATAGAGTGGGCGTTGGCTCTTCCCAGGGAGTTTAGCTCTCACTTAATGTCACTGACTGTTTCTTATACCATTCTGTCTCTTGTGCAGTGCTTGCAGTCGCAGTACGAGGTATGATTTTAAACCTCAAGTTCTGAATCATCACTCATTGAATTCCTTGGCATTTGCGCATTGGCTACAGAATGCAGCTTTGTACATTTTTCCAGTACACAATTATTTCTTTTAAAAAACACTGCTGCAAGAACTCAAAGTGCAAGGCAAACAATTAGCTTTGCCAATGCTTATAAAGCATATGTATCTGAAGTGAAGTCTCTCAAATCTGTGAAGCAATAAGACACGCAGGAGAGCTTGGAACTGGGTGGTAATATGGGGCCGTTAGGGTGGATTTTTCCATGAAGTGGAGGCGTTCGGGTTTCCAGCACTACATTGCAAAGAGTGAAAATGACAATTTTGTGGTGCCGAGTACACGCGGCGAGACTCTGGCTGAAAGTGGCCGCCTCAGCTCTGCCACGCGGGAGTCTCCACTTATCATATTCCGGTGCCTGGGTTCTTCTGCATTTCCATAGGCAAGAGGAGCTTCTAGAACTGTTCTGGCGCAGAGTCGTAAACCTAATTTAACACGAGGAACTGAACGCTGAGCCTTAGGGAAGGATAGCTGCTCTCCTGTCTTCTAAGCTACAGGTAGGGTGGAACGAGTGGTGAACACAGCACATGTAGTTTTCATAAGAGTGAATAGATATTTCATTGTTGGCCAGTGTGCGTTTGTTACTGTAACGGGCTGGCAGCGTAGACTTGCAGTTTATTTCAGATGAGCACTTATTTGCAAGTTGCTGAGTGTGAAAAGGGTGCGTCATTTCTGGCTCGACAAGCTTTTGGGTGGGGCGTTGCGTTTATACCCAATGCATTTGGAACGGGGGCACTCATAAGTGCCTTCGTGTTTTGAAATATTACGTGATAAAACCCAGAAACCTGGCCTCGGTGCAGTTCACATGTTGACAGAAATTGTTCATAGTAAAAACATGCAGATTGGAGCCATAAGGCCTAACAAGTCCGTATTTAATTGGGGGGAAGGAGGTACCGTCATTGGGTGTAGTGCTCACATCACGCAAAAAGAACTTAAAAAAGCTGTTGTCTCCTTTTTAACACATTTCTTATTGCCTCCCTATTAATATCTTCGCATGTTTGGTTAAGGGAATTCTATAAAGCTGCTTTATCACAAGCTTACTCGGAGAATGTGTCTTGTTGGTTGGAGAAGGGCGTAGCGTGTGATTAGTGCACCAGCAATTGAAAATGTTATCGATTTAAACAGTTACAGCACTCGGATAAGCAATTATTCACTGCTAAGCAGGCGGATAGTGAGAAAAACAAGCGGTGTCTGCAGTTTCATGGAGGCTTCTAGGACTTCTAGCAAAATGCATAAATGAACAGTGTGCGTGGATAGGTGTTGATGGTCAGACGAGTTTATCAATGGTTCTTATCGCACAGAAAATACATGTTTTGCATTTTAATGTTTGGATAAATGTTCACCAAAGGAAGCCGTTGATGAATGCGATTACAAACAAGCCAAAAAGACGAGCGGCCGCGAGACGCGCTCTGTGGTGGGGGAGAGGGAGGAGCGGGAGAGCAAGTGAGAGGAAAGCCAGATGGCGCCTGAGCGATGCGTGGAATGCGCGTTACTGTGCGCGTAACCGCACGCTCTAGGCCAGCAAAAGCTTGTGGTGGGATTTCTAAAGCCCACTCACTAAATGTCTCGCCAGACCAGCGCATGCGCTGGCTCAGGCGAGACCTAAAAAGAAGGTAGCAGGTCTGAAGATCAGACATGCCGAGAATACTGAGAACACAGCTCAAGAATGGAGAATGGGCTCAGACAATGCTGGACAGTGCAGCAGAAGTCACAATAGCTCGCCAGAACCTGAAGGAACTTCTGGAGATAGTGGACTTGAATGAGTACATCACAGTAGAGACTGTAGACACCAGGGTTAGTACTCCACAAAAGTTATATGAAATAACACTCCGAATGGAGGGAGACATACCAAGAAAAGTGAAAACACTCTTTTGGGAGAAACTTTCAAGGGGTTATGATATACTTCTAGCAGAAAAGGACTGGCCACCAAACTTTGTCAGGGAGTGCCCACATGGCGAGGACATCATTATGCCAGCCTTCTCCAACCTTATTCCAATTCACCTAAAATATACTTATGCCAGGTAATGGGCAGTTGCCCAGGCCCCAGCATTATACAAAAATCATGTAGGATGGGATGAGGACTCACCTCACCACAAAATACAGTTAAAAAAATCAACCTAATGCACAACGGCAGTACCCAATAAAGCAAGAAGCTAAAAAACAGGTCAGGGAGATCTTAGATCAACTTCAATACCAAGGGGTGATTGAAACATGCACCTCCTCAATGAACAATCCTTTGTTTCCTGTATCCAAACCAGACAATACATACCGTCTAGTTTTGGATTACAGACACTTGAACACTTGTTCCAAAACATTTGCAGTGCAAAATGCACATAGTATAGCATTAATGAATAACATTGTGCGTAAAAAATATAAAACCACATTGGACATTTCAAATTGTTTCTTTTGTCAAAACATAGCACCTGACAGCAGGTACTTAACAGCTTTCTCAATAATGGGTACCCAGCGTCAATTTTGTAGACTCCCACAAGGGTTCAAAAACAGCCCGGGGTTATTCTCAGCAAGGGTAACAGAGTTACTACAAGTTTATGATAATGAGGCATTGTCATATGTCGATGACATCTATCTGACAGACGATGACCTAGATAGGCACTTGAACAGGGTGAGTACCATTATATTGGGCTTCGCCTCTGAGGGCTATAAATTCAACTTTAAAAAATCCAGAATTGCCCATCTCAATGTCCTTTTCCTAGGATATGAGCTTTCAAGTGAAGGCAAGAGCCTGGCAGCTAACTTTTTAGAAAAGTGCGCGCTGATCCAACCTCCAAAAACGCTGAAAAAATTACAATCCATCTTGGGTTTCCTACATTTTGGAAGAACATACATTCTAAATTACGCAGAAAGGGTTAAACCTCTCTACGAATTAATCAAACCTGATTTTTCAACAAAACATTGGACACAAGAACACACAGAAATCCTGCGTTCACTCCAAGCTAACATTTTAGCAACAAATCACTTACAAATACACGTAAATAAACGCAATTTAGTGATCCGAATAATTTCGGGTCAATGCGGATTCACCTATTTAACATTGAATGAGGGTGAAAAAGTACCAATAGCATACAAATCACATTTGTATACACAAGCAGAAATGCGCTTCACTTCAACAGAAAAAATACTGACAGCAGTTCAAACCGCTGTAGCAAAAGAAAGAGCTCTAGCTCAAGGGAAACGCATTATTGTCGTACCTCCAGTACCAGCCTTAGAGGCGGTTACAAAAGCGAGCATTCCAAATGCAAAAGCTTTACATCCTAGATGGATACAATGGGTTAATTCTCTTGCTGCAACAGATGTTGAATATGTTTTTGATCCTGATTTAAAAACACAAGCGTTCCTGCAATATGAACATGAATATCCTCTGCCTACTGAAATTTTGCCTCTCGATCAGTACGAATTTATAATTTATACTGACGGATCAGCACAACCCACTACAGGGAGTAAGCAAGCTTACAGTGCAGCATGCGCAATCGTTAAAGGTCGCATGCAAGATGGTAACTTCAGACCAATGGTCACTAAAACTCAATCTCTAGGAGATTGTACAGCTCAGCGAGCTGAACTACAAGCATTCAAACTGGCACTTGAAAATACAGATCGCGAATTCCCCACACTTATAGTGTGCGATTCTTTTTACTGTGTTCAGTCACATAATGAATATATACAGAGTTGGCTTCAAAACGGGTTCAAAGATGCAAAAGATGGCACAATAAAGCATAAAACGCTTTGGGAACAAGTAGTTCAGTTAAGAAACGAACTACCAAAAGCTTACGTGATACACACGTTGAGTCATCAACGTGATGGCGTTCACATTGCAGGGAATTCATTGGCTGATGAAGCTGCAAAGGGGGCTGTTCAGAAGGATTCCGTAGCTGCGATCACTCGTTCAAAAACAAAAATAGACAGTGAGATATTGTTGGCTGTCAATGCTTCAAGCAAAGGCAGTGGTGCAGCGTTACCAAAGAAATTTCCACTCAAGTACTCCTATGTAATTGATGCAAACAACGTTCCTTTTGCTCGAATCCCTGGAGTGGGGGATAGGGTAATTCCAAACATGGAACGTAGAGCAGCTTTGATTTATGAAGCACATCTGGGGGAGGGTCTGTCACATCAAGGGATCTCTAAAACAATATTAACATTAAAAGAGATGTACTGGTGGCCTGGAATGAATACACAGATTCACATCTTCATCGATGACTGCAGAGACTGCAATAGACAGGCTAGTACAGAACGCCACCAGACACCATGCTACGAAGTAGCCTGCCCAGTATAGACACCATTGTTAGACAGCATTAGACTATCTACGCGCAGGCATCCTTTTGGACAAATGCAATCCCGCAAATACTAAGTCAAGGTTCCTATGGATGTGGCCTCATCGCTCGGCTGACGCTCGAACTGTTATAAAAGATTTGCGAGTCTTTATCGGCACATACGCAATTGGCACACTACATTCTGACCAGGGCCCCGCGTTTAGCTCTCGGGCTTACAAAGAAGCCATGGCCAGTTTGGGTGTAGCATTGCGGTACTCTGCGTTTCATCCTGAGGGAAATTCTGTTGTGGAAAGGAAAAACCGGGACATAAAGCAGTCTATAACACCTAGAGTATTAGGTTCGGGTGATGGGTGGGTCAAACACCTTTATGGGGTCCAACGCTCATTAAATAATTTGCCAAGAAGTTCTCTAGGGGGGGGGGGTCACTCCACATGAGGTCCTATTTGGGACAAGAATGTGGGTTCCTGATCTCGAATGTAAAGGCACAGTGGTGGAAAATAAACCCTTTGATATCAAAGATCGTTTGGCTGTTTTACAGGATCTAAATGAACTAAGATCGAAACAAAGCAACGTGTTCCTGAAGCCAACCACCACTGGGAAAAACCGGCAGTCCCAGCAAGGCCTGTCTGGATCCCAAAAGTTGGGGATCTAGTCAGAGAGAAGATTGCGGACAAGAAGGAATTTGGACCTTCTTACAGACAACCAGTAACTGTCCTAGCCGTCCACGGAACAAGAACAGTACTTCTGCCGCCCCTTGCTGGAAAAAAGGAGAAAAGATTTGTGTCAATCGACCTCATCAAACCACAGTATGTGGCCAATACTAAATAGTAGGCCTCGTGGACTCCGACCTAGTAGCAGACACACTCCTCTCGCTACTATCCAAGAGGTTCAGACTGAAAGACTCATAACCATAGAGAATTCAGCAGTAAGAGATGACGGACTAAGCAACAATGCTATGGAACTCATCCCTCTTGAAACTCAAGTAACAGTTCGTCCAGATACACCAACGTAACAAGTGATCAACTGGTTCCAGAGATTTCGACAAATCCTGATGCAATTCCAACAATTGACCGAACTGCTTCTGGCACTTCATTAACTTTGATACGTTTTCTGAGGATCCTAGTGAACCTGAAACGACGCCAGCCCGAAAAACTTTCAAACAACAAGTACAAGACCTTTTTTCATTTCCTGAAAGAGACTTATCTGCTTTCACCATGGATTGAACTATGGATTATTTCTGGAATATTTTTCTTCCTGCTTTGGCTAGCTTTGGTTATGACTCTTAGCGTGCTTATAAATGGCAGATATATTCGTTTGGACACTGAAAGTAAAAATGTGAACTTACTTTTAAAACCACACAAATCTTCCCATCGTGTAGCAAGAGACTCGTCAGCAGTGAACATCACAGCCGTTCCTATACAGGATGGTATAGTTTTGGACAAAACGGATTTCGACATATTCGGCCCGTCGGAACTTTTGAAGATTCCACATTTATTTAAAATGTCATTAAGTGACTTTATTACCTCCAGTACCTATTCTGATGATTGGGACTTTGAGACTGTGAATGACATGATGTTTGATCTAGAACGGTCTGCTGCATTCACTAACAATGAATACTTAGAGGGTTCATCAGACTACGAACAGCTTTATTGTTACAACCACTATGGTCATCATTTCTTACATAAATCTGCAACACCTAGAAATGTGTTTATGTTTAACCAATGGGAACATTGTCCTACACCACCAAAGGGAAGTTCAAAAACTTTTGCATATAAGTTTCCATATTTTTCAGGATACAACACATCTGATCCAGAAACGTTTTACTATAAAAATGTAAACAAAACAGGACAGAAAATTATGTTAACTAATACAAAACAGATTTATTCTGCAGCCTTTATTACCCAACTGTCTAGACAAGGATTTGACTTTTGGAAAGACACAATCAACACAAAATCTGTCTGGGGTTCTAAAGATTGGCAAGTGCAGGGGATAGAAGCTTTGTTTAGAGCATGTATCATCCCACAGCAAATAATGTTTTTGAATGACACTGTGCAACAAACATCTTGCCTTCGTTTAGCCAAGATCAAAGACATGAACACACCTTCTGTACCAACACCTGCAAGTAATCACACTACACAGGGAGCGGTCGCAGTAGACCCAATACTACAAAACAACAGATCAGATCCTGATTGGAAAAAATGGTTGCTCTGGCCCACAGACACAAACATCTGTCAAGAAAGATTCCTGAATAGAATGCAGGGCTTCACTATCCATAGGCCAGACCCACGTTATGTTCAACGACAACATCCGGGGGTAGTAACAACATACAGTGTAGGAAAATTGTGCCTCGATTGGTTACAAAAATCTACACTCGAGGATGTGAAACAACACTTATCTTTACTTAAAGAAGTCGCAGACCTTAGGGATTTCTTGCTAGGACCGAGAAAACCGCGTCAAAAACGTTTCATATATGCCGGCATTTATGCTGATTATAATGAGATATGGAAGGTTTCACAGGCAGAGGCCGCAGAAAGAATACGTGAGCTTGATCGTATTAACTTAGAGAAATCTCTCACTGTGGTCGACAATGGGTTAACAACTTTGTCATCCAGAATGTATTCACTGGATTGTATCCTCTGCTATTGACATACTGGAACAAGATTTAGCCATGTTACAACAAGGCCAATCACAGTTACGTTCTATTATGTTATTAGGCTGGACGCTGCAATCCTTGCGTGCAGGCTATGTGCCTTGGCGTTTTTTCAACACGTCGTCTCTGTTTTCAGAATACAATCTAACGGATAAACAGGTCGAACTGGCACAAAGGGGAGCAGAGTATACAGTGCTGAGCATTGAAAAACTGGAAAAATTACCATTTACGGTAGCAGAAAAACCAGCTACAGAATGGCTTATCCATGGCAAAATAACTCTGCCTGTCACTACTTTTCATTTTCAGTATTGCCTCAAACAAATGCAAGCAGGCAAATATGAAAGGTTGGGTAAAGAATACATTAAGACATCCTGGGATTTACCTTACGAATACAGATGTTGGAGTGGGGATCGTGAAGTGTTTCTAAGCGGTACAAAATGTGAAAATGCACTGAGCGGTTCACTCATAGGTCAGGACATTTCTTTACACGGGGCTTGTAATGGTTCTGTGGCAAACTTGTCCTGCCACCTGCAGGGTACACCAGCTGCTGTGATTAATCCAACATTTGGCCAACTTTCTAACGGGAGTTACCTCATGTTGAATGATCAGAGTTGCTGTGGCATGTTGCCAGGAATGTATTGAAATAGGGTATGCAGTTCCTAAGGGCATGAAGATATACAAGGTCAGAGGGGTGCTAGGTTCTAAGTGCAGGAGCACACGTGAATGTCCTGTGATTCCTGGCGAGAGGGGGAGGCCCTCTTCGGAACTAAAGCCCTCACACACCCAGCAAGCTAGGTGTCATGCTTCATCATTTGGGCCTGCTCCTCGTCGGGCCGGGCGCTGCAATGCCCGACGGGCTCCCATAAATGGGGCTCTTTTTCGGAGATCTTTTGTTCCTGCCGTTTTGTGCAGTGGGGGTGAGGGGCCTAGTTGTGTAGATGTGGTAAAAGTGAGTTAAAACAGGTCAGTTAGTCCTTGAACAACCTTTATTCAGCTAGGTAAACTGCCCGATTAAAATGTATGGAGTGGCATAAACCTAGGGGTTATGTGCCTAGATATCTATGTCCTACTCTCAATAGGTCGACATGTTTCTTGCCTATACCGTCAGGGCGATCATTGGCAATTCTTCAGGACCAGATTGAAAAATGTTATCTACACATGAGAGGGGATACCTACCTCCCAAATCGTGGTATAGTGGGCAATGTCCCACCGTTGTCACAGAACCTAAATTCAAATGAAGTAAAAGACACAAAGGCATTACACCGACCCCAGGACGTCCTATTGTCTCAGGCATTGGCTCATTACTTGAGCCTCTGTCTAAGTTCTGTGATCACTTTCTTCAACCCCTTGTGAAACAGACACCATCTTACGTACGAGACACTACTGACATCCTCCGCATCATAGAGGAGGTACCCAATAGCAATGATATAGACTACCTCATGACTCTTGATGTGGAGGCATTGTATACAAATATTCCCCAACAGGCAACATTAGCGGTTATAGAAACTGCACTAGGCAAGAGCGAATGGACGTCTCCAACCCCGATCGCTTTCATAATGGAGTGTGCAACCCTAGCATTGACAGAAACCTTTTTGAGTTTAAAGACCAATTGTATCACCAGTCACAAGGTACTTCAATGGGGAGTACCTTCGCCCCTAGTGTGGCCTGTCTGTACATGGCTGCGTTTGAGGATGACATCATCTGGAACCAAAACAATCCATATGCAAACAACCTGCTACTATGGAAACGTTTTATTGATGACATCCTCATTCTTTGGAAAGGGGACCGATCAGCTTGTGAGGACTTTGTGCTATGGGTAAACAATCAAAATGAATACCTGAGATTCACCCACACGGTCTCAGCCACTGACATCCCTTTTCTCGATCTCAAGATTAGATTAAATGAAGGCTTACTGAACACCACCCTGTATAGAAAACCTACAGACCGAAATAGCCTTCTGCTATATAGCAGTTACCACCCCAAAACACTCAGGGACAACTTACCCGTGGGCCAGTTCCTCCGTATTAGACGTAACTGTAGCACAATTGCAGATTACAAATCAGAAGCTCACACTTTAGCTTCCAACCTGAGAGAGCGGGGTTACCCAGAACGTCAGTTTAACACCGCCATGAAAAGAGCAAGGAACAACCCACGAGAGGCTCTTTTAGAGGTGAACACCAAATCCTCTGTTGACACTCTCACCTGCGTGACATCATTCACCCCTGAATCTAACAGGATAAAACGCGTTGTTAAAAAACATTGGAGCATACTGAACACGGGCGACTTACAGATCCCCGCACCAAGGTTTGCATTCAGACGCACAAGAAATCTTAAAGACATCTTGATCAACACCCGACCTAAACAAACCTATCGCACAGACCAAAGACAACTTTGGGATCTGCCCCAGTCACTGGCCACCACCCTTGCGGCACATGTACTGTATGTCGGTTCACCTCCACTGTCAAGGAGGTGTCCCTCTCAGAAACCTTCAGGTGGAAATTAACCAGACATACTAATTGCAATACCACCCACTGCATCTACATGATCACCTGCCCTTGCGGCCTCCAATACATAGGCATGACACTACGTATGGCCAAAACTCGCATCACAGAGCATAGGAGTAACATCCGCCGCCAGAGGGTCACCACCAAGATGTATACACACTTCAGAGACTGCAATCACTCCCCCGAGTCCATCAAATGGCTAATTTTAGAGGCACACCCACAGATTACACAAAGGGCCCTGTTCAGGATTGAACAGAGATGGGTACATAGATTATCGACTGACAGTAAGGGACTGAATGATGATATTCCCTGGGCCACTCTAACCAATACATGAAATGCGATACTTTACCCCTCTAATACAGGAGTTTTAACAAGTGATTTAAATATATCAACAATATTGGCAGTTGATTGAGTGATTGTGACGCCTATAAATAGGTGGAAAATAAGTAATTCCCAAGTTCAGACGGCTATAATAATACATAGCCACTGAATAACAACAATTATAGGAGACAGGGCATGTGTCTTATATATATATACCAACAATGATTATTTATTTGTACTTCTACTCCTTGAATCGCCATGTGAGCGAGTGAAGGTATATTCAATAAATGGGTGGATAATGCTGTATTCCTATTCCTTATGGCCCAATAATACGTAGCTATTGAACCACCAACATCTAAGATGGCTGCCACTAATTCACAGCCTCCTTTCAACATTGCCTAAGCAACTTAGACTAGGCCAAGATGGCCGCTACCTACATTAGTGAAGTGCTTGCTCTAACCACTGCCACAACGAGCAGGCGTCGCGTGGCCCCGCCCACCCCGGCCGCCCGGCTACCGGATTGAATAACTACGGATGAGCGTGGCGGTCACACACCACCCGGTTCCGGCGGCGAGGGTAGGTGAGACTGCATGCACGCATAGGAGTGCCGGTAAGTGAGAACGACACCCTTAAACGGGGCTCGCAATGCTTAGTGTTGCATGACATGTTTAGAGGGAGTCCCGAATTGCGTGATTATCAACTCTGATTACCGTGCCCGCTACATGTCGGAACATCACTCTGAGCTCCCAGGGCATGATTACTGTGCAGGCCTGCCAGGGTTTAAACACATATCAATGGGCTGACTGCACTGCCACATTGTGTTGACCCTCGGCACCTGGCGGAGGTCCTGACTATACGGGAGTCAGGCTCAGTGTATGACATGTGTGTGTGTGGGGGGACATGTATGATACATCGTTGATCTCATAGTTCCTCCCTCTCTAGTGTCATACGCCACTGTCCTTTTGAGAAGTTTCCGGATTGGTAGTGGAGGATTGACTTACCTGTCACTTTATATCTTTATATCCTTATCCTCGATAGGACACTTACTGCTGGTGCTCTTTTTATCGCGCCGGAGACTGATGAGGCTTAACTTAGTAGGCCCTTAGGTGAGCATTGCACCGTAATCGTGCTCGACTACTGCTTTCCAATGGCTTTAATGATTTCAATTGTTTTTAATACCAAGTGCGTGGTCAATCACTGTATGCTGCACCTAGACACTTTAATCATGCGAGTCATCACTATGGAATGCACACCCTTTTGAACACTTCGTGTGCAATTTTCACAAGGCAAATAAGATATACAATGCGACATGAATGGGGTTTACAATTTATATAATGTCTTTTACTTCATTTGAATTTAGGTTCCGTGACAACGGTGGGACATTGCCCACTATACCACGATTTGGGAGGTAGGTTTCCCTCTCATTATGTGTAGATAACATTTTTCAATCTGGTCCTGAAGAATTGCCAATGATCGCCCTGACGGTATAGGCAAGAAACATGTCGACCTATTGAGAGTAGGACATAGATATCTAGGCACATAACCCCTAGGTTTATGCCACTCCATACAATTTAATCGGGCAGTTTACCTAGCTGAATAAAGGTTGTTCAAGGACTAACTGACCTGTTTTAACTCACTTTTACCACATCTACACAACTAGGCCCCTCACCCCCACTGCACAAAACGGCAGGAACAAAAGATCTCCGAAAAAGAGCCCCATTTATGGGAGCCCGTCGGGCATTGCAGCGCCGGCCCGACGAGGAGCAGGCCCAAATGATGAAGCATGACACCTAGCTTGCTGGGTGTGTGAGGGCTTTAGTTCCGAAGAGGGGCCTCCCCCTCTCGCCAGGAATCACAGGACATTCACGTGTGCTCCTGCACTTAGAACCTAGCACCCCTCTGACCTTGTATATCTTCATGCCCTTAGGAACTGCATTCCCTATTTCAATACATTACCCTGGGCATGTATGCTGGACCTAGTAAAATAAGCCCTATTGTCCCCCCCCCCTTTTGTTGATTTATGTTGCCAGGAATCCCATATCTGGTAACGGTTAGCTCCAGGGTTACTTGTTGTATGCAAGTATTGTTCCCCCCAATAGACACAGTCAGGGAGTCGCCTCTATGGCCTTCATTGAATGTTTCTTTTATACGTTTTGATACTCTAAGCAGAATGAAAGCCATGCTTTTACAACAGACAGTGACTTTGACCTCGGCCAAAGAAACCTATGATCTACAAATTGCAAGAACTTTGGCTGAGATACAGGCTCTAATTCGTACAAACTGCCCTATACATTTCGTGGAAATGATGGGACGTATCTTTAACATGTCTGATACGAGCGGGAATGTACATATATTTAAGACCATCTGTTCAGGACTGTTAACACCTTTTCAGGCAGTCCTCGGAATCATTCCAAACTTCGAACACATTCGGTGTTTGGTGGTGTGCCATTAATTCTAGCACTAATTGCAGGAATCCTGTTTCTATTCCTACTACTACGCTATGGCAAGCCTATCAACCAGCGTCACTCCCAGCACTTTGGAGAAAGCTCTCCTAGAACGGAAGTGCCGTGAGCGCATAGTGCAACTTTTGGGCATACCTCGTCTACGGGAACTAAATACAACATGGTTTCTGTCATTTAGACCAATCTGGCAAGATTGCATCTTACCTGTTCTACGGTGCCTGCTTTGCGGTGAAGAATGCGTGCTAAACGTCTGTCTAACACTCCCATCAGTCATGCCAACGGATATCGATACTCTGCTGGACCCGATAACGGCCCATGCTCTGTGTTGTCCCCAGAGGCTACTAATCCTGATGACGGCATTCGTTGAGATCTCACAGGCGCTTCCTGCTGCTGCTGAGGTACGAGATGGATCAACAGGCACACATGTAACAACGGATGCGAACGTTGCTGCAGCATCCTATGCTGAAGGCGATGCTCCACATCTCTGTGCAGTTAACCTTCTAAACGAGGTGTTCCAACTGTCACCAACATCGGTAGACGACCTTCTGTCTACAAGCGTAGATGATTTCATGTTTACACCAGACCCTTACACTGACTTTGACTCGGCTCACAGTGTACCGGGAAAGCAATGAATTTGGCCTCCATATTTTCAAAACAGAACTAAACTTGTAACTCTTCCTAAAAATTGATTTTTTTTCTTCTTTTTTCTCTATTTTTGAAAATACATGGCAATTCGAACTGCTTACTGTAGAACTATTCATATAAAACTGACTTCTTTGAATACTTCCAGGGACACATTGTCACCTTATTTACCACAATTTCATTTAGTACCATGTTATGAAATGGCTTTGAATTTTGAAAACTTGTCAACCATTTCGTCATAGGTATATATTTCTGTTTATTCATTCATGTTGCATTTATTTTCGATATATGCTTAGAATGAAAAAATGCTTTAAATGTACAGTACCTATTGCATTACATGTTTAGCAACAGTTTTTTTTAAACTTCTTTTAATATGCTTTTAGAAATGTTTTTAGAAACATGTGGTACTCAGTTTAATGTTTAGCATTTAGTACTATCGTTCATTCGAAAGTGGAGTGGGTGTTGTATTCCGCTTTAGGTGTCCGTATATAGGTTTCCCCGTAACATGTCCTTATATAGGCACAATTCGCATTGCCCTTATATAGGCACAAGATTCCAGTCCTTATTTAGGCATTAGCCATGCTATCCAAATACAGGCATGGTCACCTACATCCGTCAACCCCAACGTCACAACGAGTTCTTAGAAACCAGACCCTTAAGCTCTTGGGAGTTCCCCTAGCACAGGATTATTGATTTCTCCAAGAACTCATTTATTATGCATGAACCGCTATTCCTTAAGGGTTCATTCCTGACGTCTTCCTCTGCCCGACTTTACGTCAATGCTAACATTCCAAGGCACCTACCAGGTATAAATATACCTTCCCTTGCCCAAGCAAGTGGGAGGAGACCTCGACTTTAGAGGAGCCCGTATCCGGCCCTGACACACTGACAAGAGACGCTGTCATCCCTGCTCGCAGAGAATCCAGCTTCCAGTGTTCTGCCTCCCTTCACGGGGTGTTCGAGTTCGAGACCCAGAAAGAGATTCCCACCTCTCTCATTCTCAAGGTATGGAGCTGACGAGAACCTAGAGGGACTCTTGGCATACTAGACTTGGCATACCATACTATAGCATACCATACTATAGAATACATCACCTACTTCTTACCTTGCACTACACTTAGGTTAGGTACACTGGGGTAGAACTAGTTAGAGAAGCATCTTATGAGTACTCGCATTTTTAGCTTATGTTATTTATGTATATGAATATATGTGTCATAGCTAAAAGACAATGCTAGCGCAGTATTACTTTCTACTGCTTACGCTGTACATAATATATCTCGCATACTGTCTTACGATTGTAACAGCTCATATCTCTTACACGAGAAACAAGACTGTTCAATAAATCCTTTTATTGAAACGCCCGTCTAGTCTTTCTGTGTAACTCTGAAGAAACTAAGCATGCACGACTAGCTGAGTGAAACTGTTATCTATTGTTTGCACGATTCTGAGAGTGTTCCGATTCTAAAGGGAAACAAAGTTGTCATGTTCATGCGGTTGCCAGAAACTACTCCCTTCTTGTTTACAAGGAGTTTCTAGTGGCCTCTGAGTTAGCTGGTACAAAGTAATTAAGTTTAATATACTCGATAGGGACATACTGACCTCAGTCCTATGTCAAATCTATAGGGTATATTATTCCAATGCACAGAGCCTATTAGGGAAATAGGAACTACACTACACCCTGAACCGGAAACAAGCATCCTGGGACCGGTTTCGGGCTAACAGCCCTGATCAGCCAGGCTAGCTTGAATCCAGTGGCAAAGTGAGCAAGGGACCCACATCTGGGCATATCCTACCAACTAAGGGCGAACAAAGCAAACACAAGGAGATGATGGACGGAGCGCTGAAACTTTTCAGACACTCACCCCCAGTCACAGATCTGGGTTGAATCCATCATCGTTCTTTAGCTCACTTCGTGACCAGAGTTCAGACCCAGCTATATGCAAATCAGTCTTGACCCTGTGCCTCATGGGAACAGTCCAGCCCGAACTGCCAAGCCAGGTCTTCCCTGGACCGGAAACAAGCATCCTAGGACCGGTTTTAGAGTATTAAACATTTGAGTTCTCTCAGGTAGACTGACGTGTCAACTTGTCTCGGAAACAAAACAAAAAAACATTTAATTTTTTTTTTTTTTATCAAATATGTAATTAACTTTGTTTTTGTGTTAATCTGGGTTTCAAGACTGCCTGGGTCAGAATTAGCTTGTAACAGATGATAGCATATTTTATTCTGTTGAGTGGCTTTAGATAGCGAAGTAAACAGTTTGTTAGTCTCACAACAGTTTTCTAGGTAATAGAGCAGGGCTCTCCAACCTCTTCTGTAATAAGAGCTACTTATGTTCAATGAGAATTATCACGAACCACTACTAATTTTAGTATTGTAACAGTAACCACATGAGGCACAGGGTCATGACTGATTTGCATATAGCTGTGTCTGAACTGGGGTGGTGAAATGAGCTAAAGAACAATGATGGATTCATCCCAGATCTGTGACTGGGGGTGAGTGTCTGAAAAGTTTCAGCGCTCCGTCCATCATCTCCTTGTGTTTGCTTTGTTCGCCCTAAGTTGGCAGGGTATGCCCAGACGTGGGTCCCTTGCTCACTTTGCCACTGGATTCAAGCTAGCCTGGCTGATGAGAGCTGTTAGCCCGAAACCGGTCCCAGGATGCTCGTTTCCGGTCCAGGGAAGACATGGCTTGGCAGTTCGGGCTGGACTGTTCCCATGAGGCACAGGGTCAAGACTGATTTGCATATAGCTATGTCTGAACTGGGGTGGCGAAGTGAGCTAAAGAACGATGATGGATTCAACCCAGATCTGTGATTGGGGGTGAGTGTCTGAAAAGTTTCAGCGCTCCGTCCATCATCTCCTTGTGTTTGCTTTAATGAAAAATATGGGCGGAGAGTGGGCGGGGCTTCAAGTACCTAACTCAATACAGCATGCATCGCAGAGCAGCGCATGCTGCCCAGACTCAACCTAAAAAAGATGGAGGACAGAGCGAGTGAACTGAAAGCCTGAGCACTGTATGGAGTGCTCCAAGACGAATAAAGTCAGCCCAAAAACAAAATGGCCACTGTGTGAATAAATAGTAGTACTTGGTCCCTGCTGTCAAGGAGGGCTAAAGATATATTCCCTGGACAAAAGGAGAGAACGAATAATGGAGCGACGAGGGAGCCAGCAAATAGCAAGCTTATGGGCAGGCTGAAGCCCACAAAGTACATACAACAGGAATCTTTCAAAGACAGCGGATGCGCGCAGAGACCTAAAATTCTTGATAGACAAGCTCAAGACGTGGCAGTACGAATATTTTACCTATAATATAGGGTCAAAAAAGTGGAGGGGCATGTGAGAAGGAACTTTATACCAGTGATGGGCATACAAGGAAAAATAGAATGAACTAATGTGCTCACATACCTTAAAAAGTAGATTACACAGGAAAAAAAGTCACAAATGGACAGTCAACATTCTTTGCACTGGAAAGGGCGCACAGTGTGCTGGCAAAACTGCTCCCACCCAGAGCAACCTCAAGACCATGTTGTGGCAAGACTGCTCAATTTAAGACATCAGGACTTAATAATGAGGAAGGCCAGAGAAAACTGATACATCAAGATAGAAAATATTAAAGTGATCTTTTCAGATTATATTGTGGCAGCGCAGAAACCGAAGGCATCTTTCACTAACGCAAAATGAAGACTTTGTGAGACAGGGGTAAAGTATGCCATGCAGTTTCCTCCAAAACTGAAAATCATGTGGGATAATAACACACTCTTCTTCATAAATATGTCGGAGGTGTGGGAATGGACGGAAGCACAAGGTGCGGAAACAGGCAGATAGCATCTGTATAACAAAAGACCGAGACGCACAAGAACCAAAAAAAAAATACAAAATTGGTACAAGAAACTGACTAACCTCCAAATTCACAAAGCTCAGGCCAGGACCATGAAAACTCAAAAATAATTTGCAAACAAAACAGATAATGCACACCCAAGGGAAAGATTTAAACTCTGAGATGGAAGAGTGCAGTCCTCTGAAAACGAACCAGACGCTCCAGTCACGGCAAAAGAACAAATATAGGAGTGGCGAGTAGAGTAAGCTGCCGAAGAAACGATGCAAGTGAAGAAATATCCATAGTAGAGTTAAGAGCATGGAGCACCATGCACACTTGACCAGAAACGGATTGAGACGGATGCTGGCTGAACCTTTGAATTAAACTGTAACACAGGCCCCTAAAACACTCATAAGTATACCAGATGTGTTAACGATTAGGTATTAATAAATTAGAACAGAGTTCATCATGTTTCACTTCATGGTCACAATTTTGGATCTAAAGTTTTCGCTTCTCAGTCTTGGTGGGGCGGGGGGGGGGGTTTGACAAAGATAAACACTCCAGTTCCAAAAAGATTAACAAATTTATAGACTATGGTTATGTTACAAGATGGGTAGAGAGAGGGAGGGAATAAAGGGTAAGCAAACTAGGAGATACAAAACACATATCCAACAGGAGGAAGGGAAGGAAGTACACAATGACAGCACACTACCAGTAGGTCCTCTGAGGAGGGCTGGGAGGTTTAAGCTTCTGCACTGGAATGAAAAGGGCTTCAACAGCCTGAAAGTGGAGTCTTCATTTGAGTCTAACTGGGGGTACATTTTCAGGGCACAAGAAACTATCTGGACATAAAAGGTTTGATTAATAGTGCTCTGCGGTAGGTAGGGTGGCAAAGACATAGCGATAGTCAATACATATGCACCCAACCAAGATCAGCTGACATTCCTAGCGTGGATGTCTATTTATCTGGTAGATGTGGTTGGTGTGGAGGAATTTAAATAGCATAACAGACCTAGAATAAGACCACTCCACATTCACGGTTTCCAATGGGACAACCAAGAGGAATCATACCTACATGGAGGCAGCAAGTCAGTAATTTGAAAGAGAGGAAATTTAGGCAATAGACAAGACATAATTCAAAGCTATTTTAGAGGAAACAAGGGCACATCAACAGCTGTAGAAGAATGGGAAATGTTAAAGACCATGATAAGCCAACACTGCTCTAAATCAGTTGGGAGGTATGCCAGATGCTAGCTAGGGGGATAGCAGGAAAAAAGAACAAGCCAAGAGACTTGGAGAAAAGACTTGGGGAACCCATCTTGCAGGAGCAACTACTGGAAAAAAAAGGCATTGGCAAAGCCAATATGTCTCCCTTATACAAGAGCTATAATTGGCTTTGGCAATGTGCTTTTGTGATGATGTACACCAGTGTGGCTGCTGTTCAGCATGGCTAAAAGTTAGTGGCGTGGAGAATCCTAGAATGGAGTTGGGGAGTGGAGTGCCGTAGGGTGGATTTGTTGGTGTACGGTGTACAGTGTCGCAGAGTGGAGTAGAGGGGAGTAGAGTGTCAGAGTTGAGTAGAGGTGAGTGGAGTGGAGTTCAATGTTTCAGTGACAGAGAATGTTGTAGAGTGCGGTGGTGTAGGTTGGAGTGGAGTGGAACAGGGTGGAGTGGGTTGAAGTGGATTGAGCTGAGTGGGGTGGATTGGACTGTGGTAGAGTGGGGTGGATTGAGCTGAGTGGGGTGGATTGAAATGGGGTGAGGAGGATGGGAGTGGATTAGATTGGATTGAGGTGGGCGCATTGGATTGAAGTTATAGGACTAGGATGGGGTGGATTGAATTGGGGTGGATTGTAGTGGGGTGGATTAGATTGGACTGGAGTGGGGTGGCATGGACTGGAGAGGAGTGGGGTGGATTGGATTGATTGAGGTAGATTTGGGTGTATTGGGGTGGACTGGAGGAGGGTGGGTGGGGTGGATTGGAGTGGGGTTGACTGGATTGGAGGGGGTGGGTTGAAATGGGGTGTATTGGATAGGGGTGGGGTGGACTGCGATAAGGTGGAATGGATAGGGGTGGGGTGGGGTGGGGAGGACTGGAGTGGGGTAATTGGATTGGAGAGTGGGTGGTATGGATTGGATTGGGGTGTGATAGGGTGCATTGGAGAGGGGTGGATAGCATTGAGGTGGGGTGGATTCGAGTGGGGTGAATTGGATTGAGTGGGTTGGATTGGATTGAGTGGGGTGGGGTGGACTGGAGTAAGTGGACTGGAGGGGACTGGGCTCGACTGAGTGGGGTGGACTGAATTAGGGTGGATTGGATTGGGTGGGGTGGACTGAGGAGGATTGGGGTGGGGTGGATTGGATTGGGGGTAAGTTGGGGCCGGGGTGGATTGGAGTGGGGTGGATTAGAGTGGGGTGGATTGCATTAACTTGGGTTGGCTTGCATTGAGGTGGGCTGGATTGGAGTAGGGTGAACTGGATAGAGTGAGGTGGAATGGATAGATTGGGGTGGATAAGATGGGGTGGACTGGAGTGAGGTGGATTGGATGAGTGGGGTGGATTGGAATGGTGTAGAATGGGTGGATTTGTTTGGATTGGGGTGGGGTGGGTTGGACTGGGGTGGGGTGGATTGGACTGGAATGGGGTGGAATGAATGCAGGGGACCGGAGTGGGGCGGTTTGGAATGGGGTGAATTGGAATGAAGTGGGGTGGATTGCATTGGGATGAGATGGATTGGATTGGGGGAGGTGGATTGGATTGTGGAGGATTGGAGACGGTTTTGGAATAGAGTGGGGCAGATTGTTCTGTATTGGGGTGGAGCAGATTCTTTTGGATTAGAGTAGGGCAGATTGTTCTGGATTGGAGTGGGGCCGATTGGAGTGGGAAAGATTGTTTCGGTTTGGAGTGGATTGGGGCAGACTGGAGTGGGGCAGATGGTCTAGAACTGGTATGGGGCAGATTGTTGTGTATTGGAGTGTGGCATACTGGAGTAGGGCCGATTGTTTTGGATTAGAGTGGGGCAGATTGCTATGGATTGGAGGGAGGTGGACTGTTTTGGACTGAGTGGGGCATACTGGAGTGGGGCAGATTTTTTAATTGGAGTGGGGCAGATTGGATTGTTGTGAGGTGGCTTGGAGTGGGGTAGATTGCATTGGGCTGGATTGGTGTGGGTTGGATTGGAGGGGGGTGAATTTGGATTGAGTGAGGTGGAATGGAATGGGGTAGATTGGAGTGGGCTGGATTGGTGAGGAGTGGACTGGAAAGGGGAAATGGGATGGAGTGAGGTGGAATGGAGAGGGGCAGATTGGAGTGGGGCGGGTTGTTTTACATTTCAATGGGGCACATTGTTTGAATTGAAGTGGGGCAGACTGTTTTGTATTGGATTGGGGCAGATTGTTTTGGACTGGAGTGGGACAGATTGCTTTGGACCTTGGCGGGGCAGATTGCTTTGGACCTTTGGGGGGCAGATTGTTTTGGACTGAGTGGGGCAGATTCTTTTGGATTCGAGTGGGGCAGATTGTTATGGATTGGAGTGAGGTGGATTGTTTTGGACTTGAGTGGGGCAGATTGTTTGAATTGGAGTGGGGCAGATTGGATTGGTGTGAGGTGGCTTGGAGTGGGGTAGATTGCATTGGGCTGGATTGGTGTGGGTTAGATTGGAGGGGGGTGAATTCGGATTGAATGAGGTGCAATGGAGTGGGATAGATTGGAGTGGGGTGAAGTGAGGTGGATTGGAGTGGGGTAGACGGATTGGGCTGGATTGGTGTAGAGTGGACTGGAAAGGGGAAATGGGATGGAGTGAGGTGGAATGGAGAGGGGCAGATTGGAGAGGGGCAGATTAGAGTGGGGCGGGTTGTTTTAGATTTCAATGGGGCAGATTGTTTGAATTGAAGTGGGGCAGACTGTTTTGGATGGGAGTGAGGCAGATTGTTTTGTATTGGGGCAGATTTTTTGGACTGGAGTGGGGCAGAATGTTTTGGACTGAGTGGAGCAGATTGTTTTGGACTGAGTGGAGCATATTGTTTTGGATGTAGTGGGGCAGATTGTTTTGGGTGGAGTGGGGCAGATTGTTTTGGATTGGAGTGGGGCAGATTGTTTTGGAATGGAGTGGGGCAGATTGTTTTGGACTGAGTGGAGCATATTGTTTTGGATGTAGTGGGGCAGATTGGGCACATTGTTTTGGATTGGAGTGGGGCAGATTGTTTTGGATTGGAGTGGGGCAGATTGTTTTGGATTGGAGTGGGGCAGATTGTTTTGGATTGGAGTGGGGCAGATTGTTTTGGATTGGAGTGGGGCAGATTGGAGTGTGGTGGACTGGAGTGGATTGGGGCGAGTGGGGTGGACTGGATTGGTCTGGGGTGGATTGGTGTGGGGTGGGGTAGATTGGGGTGGATTGGTGTGGGGTGGGGATATATTGGCATGGATTGGAGTGGGGTGGATGGGAGTGGGGTGGGGTGGACTGAGGTGTACTGCAAAGAAACAATGTTGCTTTGCAATCCATAGAACAAGATATTCGCCATCTTTTGAGAACTGCGCCCATGAGCAAAAAAACAAACAAACAAGCATTTGCAATGCAATAGGTCTTGCATTTGCAAGAGTTTGAGCTATTGGCATTGTAAATGATAATGTCTACTACCCAGTGTTTTTTTCTTTGGAGTGTTGTGGATGTGTGTGGTGTGGAGTGGAATTATGTGGGTTGGATTGTAATTGTTAGGCATTATGATAAACACTGGGAAGGCTCGTGTAACATCAGATGCATTCCTCAGACAATCTGAAACCCACGTGAAAGCTTGTTATAAAATTGTCCTGAGCCATCGGCACGTAAACTGGCGGCTATTAGCCTTTTATTAGCAAAACGGAGAATAGCAATGCGTTGGATGCGGGGCCCTCTACCCAAGTTATCGGATTGGCACACCGACCTGGCTTACTGCTCCACACAATCGGACAATTATAATGCCCTAATTCCAGAAAGATGTAGACCTAAGGATATATGAGGCCGTATGAGACTTATATGACGCACAAGGCCATGGAGGAGGCAGAGTCGGAGGGATCCAACAGATCAGGTGTAGGTTGAGTTGCTGGGAGGATGGGTGGAGTCACTAATGGCCACCCAAGTTACACAACACATATATGCAGGGAAAAGTAAATAATAGGTTGTGTGTGCATGCACCCAAAGGTCATTACCTCACACTGAACAATAGTGTATAAAGGTGATGACATACAGCAATATTATTAAACTGCTCACAATGAGTTGACCATGAGACATTTGAAACTGTATTAGTATCACCGATCAAGTATAATTGTGCTGCTTGACTGCAAGACAAAAAATGTAAAGTTAAAAAAAAAAAAAAAGAATTGTCCTGAGCCCATTTCACCTTAACTACGTTAAAAGATCTATACCACTTTTATGACCAACCCATGCCATTACAGTAAACCAGGCTTAAACAATGTGCACCATGGCGACCCCCCCCCCCCCCCGAGGCATATTACTTATTCTCGGAGTGCTCAGAGAAAGAGGAAAAAAACAAGGAGAAATGAAGATATTTCTCCTCATTACGCCTGCCCGGGGAAGGCGTAGCATTTTGGCACATTCCCAGGTCCACCATAATTGTAAATCTGGGAATGTGTCAAAATCCATGGATTTTGCATGGGAACACCCACGCACCACCTATGGAATGCATCCCTGGCGCAGAGTAACGCAACTCAGTGATTTGCGCTGAGTTGCGTTACACTGTATTTATCAAGCCACTCAGGGCCACACGAGGGGGCCTTGCATGGCTTGTTAAATTGCATCTTAGGGGTTGCGTCACTTTTGCACCACGCTGCGTGGTGCAAAAGCAATGAAACACCTTGATAAATATATCCCTAAGTGTAATATGCCTTTGCACAGGCAGGATTCAAGGGGGTAGTTCTCAGCACCAGTGCAACATAAGCACAGCATGGGTATGAAAGTGGCACTGGTAATATGTTGCCTACAGGCTGTGCAGCATAGCATAGCCTACAGACCCTCATTATGATAGTAACAGGGAAAGTGACAACTCAGCAATTGAGAGAGTTAGTGAGGGGTTTATGGACCCCAGGAAAGACTGCACTAATGCAAAAACGGCCGGTGACTGCAGCATGTGTGGAATGCATTGCACAGCAATCTCAATAATATGTATCTGCGAAGTGAATGTTCACCCAGTAAGGTATCTTTGCAACAAATAATAAATGTTTATGTGACTCAACGGTAATCATTGCACCAGCATCAGAAGGATGAAAGACTGACTGCACCCAGTGGGATTTGAACCTGTGACAATGAGGTCAAGCACAAACAGCTGCAGCAGATGCCTTAATCCACTGAGCCACCAGACCCAGCTAAGGTCTAGTGAGGTAGTACCATAGGCAGGATGCAGGCAGCGCTCACAAAACAGGGTTTATGGCTGTGGTGTTGGAAGTTCAGAAAGACAACAAGTGGTGTTGGGTGAAGACGAAGGTAAGGGGTCTGCTTACAAACCACACCATTAGACATCTCTCAACTAAAGTCATAATCATGATTTGATGAGATTTTGTCCAAGAAGCACAAATTCGAAACTGTTTTTACATGAGCCATTTAACACAATACTTTGTGCATGTACACCTTAGAAGCGCTCCATGAAAGCATTGCGTCTGTCTTAGAAACTTTCAAAAAAAGTGTGAGATTGTGCGAAGGAGGCGTTCAGGTGTTTCACGTCCACGCGTACATTTCTCATCTCTGAAGAAAATAGAAGTGTAATTCAAATCCCAGCAACCTGCAAATTTATGCTCATTATAACTATTATCCAAGTATGAAATCTATGCCAAAAATATTACAGCCTGACAGATTCCGAGCAGGTGTGGATACTTTCCCCACGCCACTGGACTGCCTTTCAGCCAGTTCCAGATGTCTCACCGTCGTGATGGCGGTTGAATCGGAGCCTGAACGATCCACTGCAGAGGACCGCTTCCTATTTCTTGCAATTTACTTCCCTCCACGTATGGCGCAATTACTTTGCAATTTACCCGAGTCTCCATGCAGCATGAAAAATAATTTATAATTATATCTTCTTACAGTCGTGATGGTAAAGTCAGGAATCAAACCTGGCAGGGACTGCCAGTTTTGACAGCTAAATCCTGCCCTCGCCCAAAACGCACCAGGCTCAGAGATTCCATCACCGGATGCTAAAAACATCTACATAAATGATGCACTACCTTCAGGTTTCCTGCAAAACTTAGGCTAATCATGTCTCATGGAATTGTTATCTCAAAGTGTACAACTTTCACAGCTCATTAGCTACGCTCCCTGCTCTCGAGCGAGCAAGGTTGAGCAAAACTGAATGTGATCAACTCCAGCATATGAAGTCTTTCAGAACCAGAGCTGCCATCCCTGGTGCTTTTGAGAATCGTTGGTGTTCGAGTATGTACGAGGGGCCAACATGGCTGCTTTATGGAAAGAGGGCCCGCTGCTCAGTACTGCACCGTTCTACCTGGCTGCAGTTACAATGATGGTGCGTGAAATATCATTTCGTCACTGGGAGAAAAAAAAAAAGGTTAAAAACAAGTCCAATCCCTCTTATAAAGGAAGCCCAAAACCAAACTGATATTTTACCATAAGAAGCCCAACTGACGGACGACATCCAACATTGCAAAAAGGCAAAAAAAATACAAGCAACAGGGCGGGAAGGAGCACTAACATAACTGTGGCATTAAGAGGAGGTGGGAGGGAGGAATGTTATATTAAAATGTAAGCAGCTATGGTGCTGAAGCTGAACACAGGCAAACCGTAAGAGAGTAGGAAACCAAGAAACAAAATAGCCCCCCAAAGGACAGTTAAAGAACCATAGCGTAATGATACTGTACTCATGTTGTAAAGAATAATGAACACTTTATAAGGTGTAAATAGTCTTTAATCTCAATTTAGTGACTGCCTCTGTCAGCCACATAAGCTGTTCAGTCAGCGATTCATCGACAGCATTCCAACGGTGACACCAACTGACATGGAATGGTGCATGCCAACAAGTCAGGGAATCACAAGGGGAACCAAGGGCAAGGGAAGGGTTTACACAGATGGAAAATAAACATTATAAATTTATAAATATAAACAGTTGTAGGTTACAACACATATCCCTCCTATAATCAAGAAGACAAACTCAAATGTCTAAAAAAAAAAAAAACAACAACAATAAACAGGCTAGAACCCAAGATATCAAGTACTTATAAAAAGACTAAGGCAAGTAATGACAACGTAACAAAATGTTCACTTCACCCAATATATTTTTAAGCTTGCAGAACACTTGATTGGATTAAAACAGCAAAACACAGGTTAACATTATGTAGCTTACCATACATTACTTAATGCAGTATATAGTCCTTGCGCCACACCAGAACATTGCGTGATTGTACATTCCTAGGATTCACACCAGCATCCCCACTATCACGGAAATTCTCAATAGACTCATCATGCATCTGAGATGGGTGACAGGGGGTCAATCTGCCCTTACTCCAAATCAATCCATCCTCCAGAGTAACCACATTTTTCCCTACAACGACCACCTTCATAGGTTCCGAAAATTTGCTACCCCTTCTTTGGCGTGGACCAGGGAATTTAACCACAACCCAGTCTCCTATTCTCCGGTTACCCTCCTTAGAACCAGGTTATAGATCATACCTTTTCTTATACACCTCTTGATGATGGTCCACTAGTCTACTCATTTAATCTAGGCATACCCATTGGGTTCTCCACCTTCGAACCAATTAGGAGACATTTTTGTACCCGGTAGTCTGTCCTTTAGTGCCAGAAAGGGTGAAATGTTAGTGACCAAATTTTGGTCAGTGTGGAATGCCCAAAGCATTTTTGAAGGGGCTTGTTTGCAGGACTGGCCGACAGCATTTCAACTATCACACCCAGGGCTGGACTGGTTGTAGCGGGCACCGGCCGTTTCCCCGGTGGGCCAGAGGGGTGGGGGCCGGTTTTGTGGCAGTGGGGGCCGGTATTGTCACTGGGGGCCGGCTTTGCAGCAGTGCTGCAATATCGGCCCCTGTAACAAAAGCGGGAGCAGTGCATCTCACTAGCACCCTTCCCCCAGGGCCGGTTGAGCAGCAATCTGCCAGGGCTGGTTGCTGTTCCCAGTCCTACCCTGATCACACCACCCAACACGAAATGTTGGCATGCACCAAGTCGGGGAATCAAGGGCAAGGGAAGGGTTTACACAGATGGAAAATAAACATTAAATATATCAATATAAACAGTTATAGATAAATTAGTCCTTGCTCCCTGGGAGGCACGGAAGAGAAAAAGGAGAGACAGAGGTAGGACTGACCACTAGCAAGCAAGGAATTTTAAAGGACACCGACATAGACAAATGAAAAGCAATGACAAGCAATGAGAGGAGGTGAACCCCACAAAGCATATACAACAGGTCGCTAAGCGACAGCGCAGGCGCCGTCTAGGCTTGACCTAAAAATGAGTGCAAAGTGAGAAAAGAAGAATTGGCAAAATAAAAGAAAGTTAACTATAGAAAATAAAACTTTGCAATTTTGTTTGTCCTGCTGGGCACATTTATGCCAGTCACAAGCCTTCTGTTTGCAGGGTACAGGAAGTTAAAAAACACAAAATAGTACCTCAATCACATCGGGAGCGGCGACGGGATGAAAGCAAAGAGTCACCCTAAATTGTCGGACACGCTCACCTATAGTTAGAATCGTGATAGACAATGGATGAGCACGAAAATCCCTCTAAATTGTATTTATAGAGCGCTTAGTGATGGATTAGTATAGGGTAATAGGAGTTCATTTGAGCGGTGGCCATGTCATTCTTCTGTTAGTTGGATTGAATCGGATAATGGAGGGATAGAAGAGGGAAGAATCTAGAAAGTATTATTTGGGAGATCATAGTAGTAAGATGAGGGTTGGAAAGAGTAAAAAGGAGAGATGGAGGAGGGAAGAGTCTCTAGAAAGGGATTAGGGAGCTCATAGTAGTAAAATGAGGTTTGGGATGAGTCAACGTAGGGATACATGAGGGAAGAATTTAGAAAGGGTTATTTTGGAGACAGTAGAATGGGATGAGTCAGAGTGGAGGTAGAGGATATATTGAAAGAAGTATAGGGTGAGGCAGAGTAGCACATTGGAGAGATACTTTTTTTCTCTTTCTTCTACAGTAGGAGTAATGTAATAAATATATAAATACATGATTACATAGAAAGGGTATACATGTATAAGGCATATAATATATTGAGATTTAAAGTTGTATTGTATGAACTAAGACTTTCAAGTGTTGCTGTACTTGAAGCTAATTTGTATATTTTTATAGCTTTATTTCTTTTAAATGTTATCTTTTTCTCAATATTTCAATAGTGAAGCATGTTTAGATAAAATAGTTATGATAATATTTACATATTGTGATAGATAAATAAAACAGAGACCCATAAGCATCTAATCGGATAACTTATATAAAACTATGCAGTGACTTATAAACATGTTAAGCATAAAAAATACATATTAAACATATGCAATATATACATTTGTTAAGCAGACCTAAAGAATATCTATATATTTTAAAAACCATAGTTATTATACATATTTGTACAAAGAAATGCACATATCTAGATACACACAATCAAATTATAAATGTTTACATACACAGGGATATGCTCTGCATTCGTGTTCGAGTATGGTGGTTATATAGGAAAGAGCCAACTTTTGAGTAGTCTTCTGAAGAGAAGATCGTTATCCCTGGATCTTATGTTTGAGGGTAATTAATTCCATAGCTTGGCTACTTTAACAGAGAAAGATGTACCACCTGTGGTCTTTTTTCTGGTATGGTGGTAAGGAGAGTTGCCAATCTTGAGCGGAGGTTCCTCTATTGAATGTATTTGATGATTTTATTACTGATGAAAATCGGTCTTATTCCATGTATTGCACTGTGGGTGATATAAATCAGCTTGATGGTGGATCTTCTGGTAACCAGTAACCAATGTAGGGCCCTCAAGGCAGGGGAGATGTGGGCTTGAGGCTTTACATGTAGGAGTAGTCTGGCAGCAGAGTTCTGAATCCGTTGTAGTCTTTTCATCGTTGATAAAGATGAACCATGGTAGAGGCTATTGGCGTAATCACATTTAGACAGTACAAGAGAGATAGTAGCCTGGACCTTATATGGAAATCCCAGGTGGGGGAAGATGCGTTGTAGAGTTTTCATGGTGATGAAGCTTCATCTTGCTAATTTGTCTACTAGGGCATTCATTGATAACTTGGAGCACATGGTAATTCCAAGGTTTCTTACTTCCTTGGATACTTTAGGAGGTGGTCCCAGATCGTCAGACCAGGTGCAGAGTGGATCAATTTTTCTAATAGCCATATGTGAGTACTTCAGTTTTGGAAGCATTCAATTTGAGATGGCTCCATGTCGTCCACTGATCAATGGCTCAGAGGCAAATGAAGATTTTTGAGTTTCCAATGTCATTGGGGCTTTCCAGTTTAAGGAGTATTTGTGTCTCATCTGCATAGTTATAGCATATGAGATCAAATTCATTGATCACTGCCGGTAATGACTTTACGTAGATGTCGAAAAGCATGGGTGAGATGATAGAGCCTTGAGGGACCCCTTGTTTTGTGAAGTAGAGTTTGGCTGAGAAAGGGGGAGTATGGATGACATTTGTTGTGTTTTGAAGGTAGGTTGTGATCCGAGTGAAAGAGCAGTCCCCTCTATGCCATCTTCATAGAGTCTTTGTATTAGGGTGTCATGGTCAACTGTGTCGAAGGCAGCTGAGAGGTCCAAGAGAACTAGTTCCAGTCTACTGTGTTTTAAGGTCATCCCAGATAGCAATGAGGGCAAATTTTGTGCCTCTTCCTGGGTGGAATCCAGTTTGGTAGTCTGAAAGTATGGAGTTATCTTCACTGAATTGAGACATCTGGGCAAATGTTGCTCTGGCACACAAGCATTCCAACATAGAAGAAGCTTCAGGGGACTTAAGACCTGGCAGGAGAGAGGGATAATTTAATAGGATACCTCTATGATGGATTAACCTGTAGCCTATCATATCGGTAGAACCGTGAGAAAAATAAGACAAGGATGCAGGAACATGCGAGTACATTCAGACTTCTCAAGCAGTCACTAGACTAGTATCTGATTGCAAGGATTTGAAACAAAGATGCTGGCTTCACTAGAACGGGTCTAGAACAGACACAATAACGTCTAACAAATCCTGCTATATAAAAAAGTAGTTTTCTTCATAACAGATACTTAAGAATATTTTGTTCATGGTAAAAGGTGTATCTTTGCATAAAGTCAAAAACCCACTACAAATATATCAATCATTTTCTATGACTGAAAAATAAAATGCATTCCTCATATAGACTTTCATTTACATCCGAATCATAAGACTGGAGCAAGAATGCCAAACTTTGATAAGTGAACATAATGCATGCTTTTCTTTGTGTTCGGCATTCTGAGAGACAAAAAGAAGGTACGCATTCTATTTGCTGGTATCTCCTTTCTTTTGGTAAAAGTTGACCATCTCTGAAGTATTTACTGTTACGACCCCTCTTTCTTATTACAAGGCGTCCTTCGGCTATAAAGAGTAACAAATCTATGCAAATCATTAGCCACACAGGAACAGGTGTGCCATGAAGTGCATTGGTCTGTGTTATTGAAATTAATACACAACAGCATTGATTTTTTAAGGTAGGCTCTCTTAATGTAGGCACGTACCAGTGCTTCAAATGAGGCCACCAATCATCCCATGCTAGATTCTGTTTGCTGTACTTTCATTGCTCCTGTTAAATCAAGCGAATTATTGCAACTGTATTCTTAGAGTCCTATTTCAAGGCCCTTCATATTTACAGGACATTTTAAATGTTTAAAATTTGCTTTTTTACATACACATTCTCTATTCATCAGCTAACATTTTTAGCTTTCTAAATAGTTGTGGATCCTCTATGTGGGTGCCACAGCTGCCGAGGGGTTTATGGACCTCTGATTAAGAACCCCTGTTCTAAGAGATGAAACCCAAAAGTAAGCCATCTGAGAACAAGCACTGGCAAAGCCAATAGGTCTCCTCTATTCGAGATCTATTGGCGCGACTGCTTTGCAGTATGGCTCAAAGTAAAAAAAACAAGCATTGGCATAGCCAATAGGTCTCGCCTTTGGGAGCTCATAAGTGTTTAGCTATAGCTAATGACTTCTGGAGGCTTATGCGGCGCTTACACTGAAGATGCCATTAAGCTGGTGCAAATCCATCGATTATGGTTAACAGCGCCGCGACAACGTATTATCAAGCTTGGTAACAGTGGGAGTGGCTATGGAGGAGGAGCCGTGATTAACTACAACACCAACCTATGCAATAGTAAAAGCTGGTACCGCTAGAAAGGTACCAGGGGATGTTTTCGGATCCGTCCTCGTGCTCAAGTTTACAAAGTAAAAACGAGGGTTTGTTAATTACAATAGCTGCAAACGTGTGTTCGGCATACATTAAGGCTGTCCAATGCGAACTGTAGGAAGGCTATCTGGAACACGTCCTGAAGTAAATAAAATTCTCTGTTGAAGTCTTCATTACCTTTTATTCAATGTCACCAAAAAGTAAACTGTCCCCGAACACCATGACAACCACTACTTCGTTACGATTCGGAACTTATCAGATAAGCGGAACGGGCCCGGCCACGCAAGCTGCATACACCACAGAGGGTTCCCGAAGGAGCAGGATAAGGATGTCTGCCTTGCCTCCCCAAGAAAATATTCAATTTCTGTTAGGAACCGCGGTGCACAGACCGGCTGAATACCAAGATGTAGTTGCCTTCATTCCTGGCCAGAGGAAGCGACCGGTTACTTCAATCTGTTGCGAGGCGTATAAATAAGTCATGCTGTGCTCACCAGCATGGGTGGAGTCTATGGCAAAGCTGGGTTGAATTCCCAACAAATACGGCACATGCAGTGAGCTCTGGGCTGTCCCTGCCTCAAGACTGCCCGGGACAGCTGGCAAGCATCAGGGAATTGAGACTAGTAAGGGCAGCTTGTGTAAGACACAGGAGGCAAAGACACTTCAGTAATACCAGTCTTGCACACCCAGCTGCCTGAAGTCATCATTTCAGTGCCAACAATCAGAGCGAATACTTTTCTGCCAACAGACTCTGAATGTGAAAGCAGAATGCGTACAAGTAAAACAGTTTAAATGAACTCGGTGGCTTAACACGGTCGGTATCGGGACAAAATCGGTTGTCAAACAGTAACGCACGCAACCTCCATTTTAAAATTCGTCGAGTCAAATCTTTTAAAAAGATCTATTGGAATGGTCACAATCTACTACGGGTGGTTTCTAAAGATAGGGCTTGCATACATCTTTGTTCTACGAAGTGCAGCATGAGAAACAAAAAAGACGGCAAGACAGAGAAACTATGCACTTCTGAGTTACAAACCACAAGCTGAATGATTACAAAACCAGTCTCTAATAACACAACACTACCTCCATGTTTTATTACAACCACAGCCTGCAAGAGGGGGGAGAAAGACTGCATGTGAACCAAGCGCGCCCATGCTGATTAAAAACAGATGGTTCCTGCGTGCCGCTGCTGGCTCCCGAGAGCAAAACGCTCTGGGAGTAAACCTTTGAAAAGAAGCTGGGACATCCACACGCCTTTGGCCAATTGCGTACTGAAGCCAGACGCAAAGGCCACTAGCGTGTGAGCACAACATGCACGCGCTTTGAAGAAAGCTGAAGTGATTCCAAGAGGTCAATTTCCTATGCAGCGCATGCGCGCTGCCATAGGCTCGACCTAAAAACATAATGACAGTCAACATTGCTCGTGTGATATGGCTTTCTTTTTTTTTTTTTTTTTTACTTTTAACCATGCTGCACAGTAGATGCTCTGTTGAACAAGACAGCAAAAAAATTGACAAAACCAATAGATCTCGCATAAGTGAGAGCTGTTGGCTTTCCCAATGCTTGATTCCCTAGAGAATGTTTGAAGTGTGCTGTAAACAGCTTCTGGGACAAGCTGGCCCTACCCAGGCAGTATGGTGCAGACATTAGGAGAGGAAACCTAAAAGAGTCTGAAGGGAAAGGAAATGTGCAGATGTTGGGGGGATGGCAGCGAAGTATGAGTACTGGGGCATAGAGTATACAAATTAGAGCACACACTGGTGAGGGCGTGGCTAGCAGTGCCACTTGACTCAGAGGTTCTTAGTCTTGCGGGAGAAGTAGCAGGGAGAATGCAGCGTTGCCTGAAATCCTTCCTCATGCAGAGCTGTAAGCCCAGATCACAGAGGTGTTGAGCAGCACCACTGTAAGCTGATTAGACCGCTTCTGGTCTGTTTTCAGATCTGTTTTACCTTTTTATGCCACTCCTCACGCTGACGAATCACAGCTGCCATTTTGTTTTTTCTCACTGTGACAGCACGCTGGCAGCTGGATTTCTGGACGCACATTTACAGAGCATATCTACGGAGCATAGAGCTTTTATCTGCCATCCTGATGTACAGTTTTATTCAAATATGAAGGTCTTTTAACCTTCTGCTCCAGTCCATACACTCTCCCTTGTTATGTGACTATTTCCGCCATTTGGGGGTTTTCCTCGCTTACTTGCTTTACTGGCCATATTTCCTGCTCTACTTTATGGGAAGGACTAAATCTACTTGCAGACTTAACAAGCCTACTGGTTCTGCTCTATCTTCGCATCCTAAACAATAAATTCCACCTGAGAAAGAGTGCCATATGGCTGAATTCATACCACCTAAAGGGGATAGCCAGCCCTCTACTATTCCCAAACTTGCATTTACTAATGATTTATTTACAACTCTGCGAAAAGAGTCAACAAGAGGAGTTAGTAAAAGACTCAAGAAAGACCCGATCTCTCCCAGTGACCTTCTATACTAATTCTAGAGGATCTAATAGAAGAACTGAAAACCATTATGCCCTTCATGATTGAGACTAACATCACTCTTCAAAGAATTGAAGACAAACGGACCAACTTGGACTCACGAATTTCACAAGTTGAACAATGTGTGAGAGACATTCAAGAAGTTGTGGTTCAAGGCGAGTCCATTTCAAAGGAGATCAAACTCTTCAAGTGGCAAACTGAGGGTCTGGAAAACCGTAATCGGCAAAATAACTTACAAATGTATGGTATTCCAGAAGGTGCAGAAGGCTCAGACATTATATAATTTCTTCAAACTCATCTTCCTAAACTCACTGGTCTACACTTCTCACCTCTTCTTAATATTCAAGCGCTGACGGATACATGTACGGATTTGAGCACTCTCCTTTACCGTATAACGATCACACTTTTATAAGTGGATACGTCATAGACGAGACGCATTGGTTTCACAACACAGAATAGAATTGTTTATCTGTATCCATGACTGTTGACTATGACCTTTCTGATAATATTGACTATTACAAGAAGTTTTAGCCCTGAGGAAGTCAGTGGTGACTAATACCACTACAACAAGTGTTGGCTACTGCAATTTTCTGGGCCTGTTTGAATACATATGGATGACTTATTAACTGAATAAAAGAACATTTTATACTTTGAAGTTACCAAGACTGAAGAAGAGTTTCTTGAACTATGGTGCTTAGGAGTTTATGAATCTGTTATAGGGGGCTGTGTCTCCCAAACGAAGGGTCTGTGGCTACCTTCTCCCCTTGGAGCACCTGTGGGAATTTGTGTTTTACAAGGCATTGTTTGGTACACACAATTCAGCTCAAACATATAACCTTGCCACCTTGTTTGATGTATGGTTTATTTCATCCTTGCCTTTTTAAAGTCACCTACAAGAAGAAAGCTGGCACCTTTGAATATCCAGACAAGCTGCGTGACTTCATCAACTCTCATGAGGGAGAGGTCATGGAAATCCCTTCAGTTTAATTGTTTTGTTCATGGTTGCTTCATGCTCTTGTTCCTCATATGAATGCTTCAATAATGCATTTTATTATAGTTGTAGTTTCCTTCCCTCGTTAATGTCTTGTCCTTCTCTTTCAGGTTATCTGGTTTCTATGTCATATTGAAATTGTTTGTTCCCACATGTTCCCTGAGCCTAATGTTTTCAACCGATATTGTTGAACAATATCTTCATTCTGTATTGCTGGCTTCTCCTTGCTTAATATAGTGCTCCTTCCTGTTGTACAATTCGCTCTTAGTCTATGAGTGCCCGTCACCCTTTTGAGGTCCACTACTCTCCATCTTCCAATATTTTGTTTCCCTTTTGATACTTGTGGTTGTGATCTTTATAGGCCCCAAGACATCTCCTTCACTACTCTGTGAGGTAATTTTTGCATACCGCCTTTTATCCTTTACCCACTTTGTACCTTTTCTCCCTTTCCTCACTTCTTTGCAGGATCTGATTGCGATGGCTCCTCTATTATTGCTTTTTCTGTTATTCATATACGGCATCATTTTCTCTATTACTGAACTGTATTGAAAAATGACGGCTTCATGTTATTTCATGGAATGTGAAGGGTCTTTGTAATCCTAATAAAAGACCGAGAAGTTTAACTCACCTGTCCAAATTAAAATGCCAAGAAGCTTTGCTTCAGGAAACCCACATAACGGATACAGAAGCCCATTTATTAAGACGTAATTGGGATGGATCTGATTTTTGTTCTTCGGCAACTAATACCAAAATGGGAGTCCTCATTTTACTACATAAATTTTAGGTAACATAACATGTGTATTTGTAAAGCGCACGTTCACCCATAGGCATCTGGGAGCTGAATAACAGATGTTTATTGTTACCCAAATCAATGGTTGTTGGAACATGAGGATACTGGCAGATGGCTACTTCTAGATGTAAAATTTAGCAACGTCCCTTTCTCTATTTTCAATGTTAATGGACCTAATGGCACTGATACTCAGTTTTGGGAAATTATCACTTCCAAATTAATGTTACATTCACACTGAACCCTTCTTGTTGGAGGCGATTGTAAACAAATTGTGATCCCTTTACCAATCATGCTTCTAAAACTAAATACATTCCAAACAAAATGAAAAGGCATTTTGTATAACGATATCCTTGTGTGGCTTAATCGATGTGCGGAGATTACGTAACCCGGAACTCTTAGAATACACTTTTTACTCCTCTGTACATCAAACCAGATCGAGGATAGATATCTTTTTGAGTAACAATGGCACTCAATCTATTATAAGAGCAGAGATAGGAGCAATTCTAATCTACGATCAAGCTCCAGTAATAGTGGTTTTCGAATTGACCACCGCTTCTTCAAGTTCAAATCGATGGAGATTCAACAATTATCTCTTGTAAGACACCAATTTTATCTGAACAATTTAAAAATTAGTTTTTGGACCTCAATACCACCAAAGATTCCAAATTTAACTTCATTTGGGACTCTTTCAAAGCCACAGCTCAAGGTTTCATTATCAATTATGTTGCAACTAAAAATAAATTGGCCATTCAGGATTCCCTTCAATTACCTAAACTTATCAAAAATATGGAACATGAATATTATTCCTCCAATCGTAACAACACTTTAGCCTGGCTTATTCAAGCAAAACTACAATTTAATAGAAAATCCACTAATAATGCTTTTGGTACACTATTAAAAAATTAACACCAAATATAATGGTAGTCTTAATAAAGCTGGTAAATTGCCCGCTCATTACTTAAAAATTACAAAACAAATATCGAAAATTAACAACCATCACTGATACAGACTGTACCAAACTTAAAGATTCAGGTATCCTTAATTATTTTGCAGACTATTATAAGCTCCTATACACCCCAGAAAACACCCCATCACATGAAGGGTTAGATTAATTTTTAATAGCATACCCAAAACGGTACAGCCCGCTTGATTTTGCCCATTTAGAAGAGGACATTGCTATAACTGAGATTAGATAAGCTATTTTACACCTCCCTAATGATTACTGATAAAGCCCCCGGGTCAGATGACTTTTCTGTAGAAATGTAGTCCTACTTCTCGAATATCCTTCTACCTTAATTACATAAGCTTTTTAACCATTTTAGTTCTGAAGGTACTGTCCAAGGTTCCTTTTTAGAGGTAATGTTATGCTTGATCTCTAAAAAAATACAGATTTATCAGAATGCAGAAATTATAGACCCATTTCCTCGATCAACTCCGATTGTAAAATATATGCCAAAATTTTAGTCAGAGGACTCAATTATATTATTCCTTTACTAATTCATTCCCAGCAATCTGGCTTTGTTAAGGGACGATTGAACAGATAATTCTAGAACATTCTGCCCCACCACATCTACCACAGAGCTGCAGACATTATCCAGAGCTTCGGCGAATAATCAACCGCTCCTTTGAGACCTCCTCCTTCCCAGAGGGCTGGAAACCTGCCGAGATCAACCTTCTCCTGAAAAAACCCTCGGCGGACCCCACCGACCTCAAGAACTTCAGACCGATCTCCTTACTCCTGTATCCGGAGAAAGTCATTGAAAAAGCAGTCAACTCACCTCCTTCGTGGAAGAAAACAACATCCTCGACTCCTCCCAATCAGGCTTCAGAACGAATCACAGCACAAACTGCCCTTCTCGCAGCGACAGACGACATCCGCTGCCTCCTCGACAGAGGAGAGACTGTGGTCCTCATCCTCCTGGACCTCTCCGCTGCCTTCGACTCAGTCTCACACCACACCCTAGCACGCAGACTCCAAGACGCAGGAATCCAGAACAAAGCCCTCGACTGGATCCGCTCACTCCTCTCCGGCAGAACGCAGCAGGTCAGACTCCTTCCTTTCCTCTCGGAACCCACACCTGCGGAGTCCCCCAAGGATCCTCCATCAGCCACACCCAGTTCAACGTCTAAATGGCCCCGCTTGCATCCATTGTCAGATCACACGGACTCAACATCGTATCGTACGCAGACAACACCCAACTCATCCTCTCCCTATCCAACGAACCCAACATCTCCAAACACAACTTTCAGGAAGGAATGGAACCGGTCGCCTGGTGGATGACTAACAGCTGCCTACAACTCAACACGGACAAAAACGAAGTACTCCTCATGGGCCCACACCACGACGCCTGGAACGACACCTGGTGGCCCCCACTGTCGGGAATCCTCCCTCCCCCACAGACCACGCACGCAACCTCGGAATCATCCTGGACTCCAGACTCAAAATGGATTGCCAGATCAACGCTGTCACCTCTTCCTGCTACCACACCCTCCTCCAAAAGACCTTCAACTGGATTCCCCCTCGAACACAGGAAAACCGTCACCCACGCCCTTATCAGCAGCAGACTGGACTACGGCAACGCACTCTACGCCGGGATCAACAAGAACCTCACCCGCAAACTCCAGAACGTCCAGAGCGCCGCCGCCAGACTAGTCTTCAAACTACTGCGCCACTGCCTCATCAGCCAACACCTACGGACTCTACATTGGCTCCCAGTCAAGAAGAGAATCACCTACAAGCTTCTCACCCTCGCCCACAAAGTCCTCCTCAACACCGGACCCACCTACATGAACCACCGCCTCTCGTTCCATGCACCTCAAAGATCCCTCCGTCCAGCCCAGCTCTCTCTTGCGAAGGTACCACGCATCAAGAAGACCAGAATAGGAGGACGCTCATTCTCCTTCCTCGCGGCCAAGGCATGGAACACCCTCCCTCTCCACCTCCGACAGACACCAACACTCTCCAAGTTCCTGAAGGATCTCAATACCTGGCTCTTCGACGAATCACCAAGAACTTCCAGGAGCTGCACGCCCCACCCCCCCCTCATCGCCTTGAGACACTTTTGGGTGAGTAGTTGCGCTTTACAAACCCGATTGATTTTTTGATTGTTTGATTGAATGTAATTCATGGCACCTCCAAATCTCTCAACCCTATTGCCGCAATTACACTGGACGCTCATAATACACTTGATAGAATTAACTGGGACTTCCTCTTTAAGGCTCTACAATGGCATGGGTTTGACCCGAAATGATTCAATTTATACAAATATATAGTTCCCATAAAACCTCGGTCTTTGTCAATGGCATGCAATCCTCATATTTTCCACTGATGCAAGGTACCAGCCAAGGATGTCCTTTATCACCTTTATTATTTATTTTAGCACTTGTGACCTTTTTGGAAAAAATCATGTACCCCTCCGATATATACTGGCTATAAATACAAAGGTTTTGAGATCAAATTCACAGCATACCATACAATATTTTGCTCTATATTCAAATCCAGATACTTCCATCCCTGCTTTTTTAGATATTCTTAACTCCTATTACTCAGTTTTCAGTTACAAGTTAAACATTGAAAAATCCAAAGTAATGCCACTTAATAAGTACTGTTATAAAGATATGTTTTTACATACAGGATTTGTGTGGAAGTCTACAAAACTGAAAGGCCTCGGTATTTAATACTCCAATTCTATCTCAGATACTATAAGTATTAACCTAGCAGAGATTAAGCACAAAATTGATACACTTTTGGGAAATGGTCACCATTATTTCTCTCTTGGTGGGGCTGTCTTGAAACTATAAAAGATGATGATTCTAACCATTGTTAATTATGCCTGATAAATTTCTGCAAAAAGTTTATAAGGTAATCAACACTTGTTTGCTTAAATTCTTGTGGAATGCAAAAAAGCTTGCATGTCTTTGGCTAAACTGCAGTGAATAAAACAACTAGATGGTGTTAATCTCCCAATCTTTTGAAACGAACACTCAGCTTTTACACTCAAACAAGCTTGCACTTTTATGTTTGATGACCCCACATCCTCTCTCAACACTTGGCAAGAACTTGAACACACATTAATCCATCCCTTCACATTAAAAGAAAATTCCTACATATTACGTAAGCCTTCATCCTTTTCTTCTCATGTGGTTAGCTATTCAGCTATTTTGGTTAGACCATTTCTACAAAAGTCACAATCAACACTTGATATTTTCAAGTCCTCCCGTTTGGTACAATGCTAATGTTGCACACAACCACAGGACGATTTTTTGGCGTACCTAGTTACTCAAGGGAACACATTGAATAGAACATTTAATGATGGTACTCACTTTTGAAGCATTAAAACACAATTGTCATCTTCCACACACTTATTGTGACCAATATAACCTTCTAATCAATGCAATCAAATGCACATTGCAAATCTCTTCTGCATCTGCGTCGCCTCTTTCAACCTCTCTATTCCCTCCCTGCGATTTTACCTCCAATGTTTCAGCCTCTTATATCTTCAAACAATTAATGCATTGTTGCCCTACCAGACAAAAAAAACATCCATAGAAATGCCATGGGAAAAAGACTTAAACATGGTTATCCCAATATCCCTATAGGATAAGATCTGGTCCAAGATTTATTTTACTTCCCACTCAGCTAGCACTACCCAAACTCTTTATTTTTTCTACAACAGACTCTTCCTGATCCCAACTTTATAGCACAAGATGAAACTCATTCAGGATAGTAGATACTAGTTATGTAATGTAGATAATAGAGCAGTTTTACATATATTCATTTTATTGTCACAAGAAAGCTATTTTCTGGACGCAAGTATGGAATAAAATTATTGACATTTGTGTAACTCCACTGTCGTTCAGTATCCAACAGGTTTTCCTTGGTGGGCTACATGTTTCGTGGTCACACAATCCCCTGAAAGGTCGTTTTGTTAATCTTCTCATTGCCATTGTGTTTCAAGTTATTACATCTAGCTAGAAAAATGTCAATGATGTTTTGCTTACCAAGTGGTTGAATCTGTTATGTTATAACCCTAGGCTTGATAGGGTCAGTTCTATTTCTGTTCAGTTATGCATCAAAAGAGACTTGTGGTTGTCTTTAACCTCTTTTCTTTCCTAACATGCTTGTTTGAACTCTGACACTATCAAGATCTTTCAACCTCCATGATTAATATGATACACTATTTTTCCTTCTCGCTTACTTTCTTTTCCTGAAGACTAACATCCTCACATAGATCTTCTTTCTATTCTTCATTTGGTTTTAACATTGTTCCTGCATTCCCTTTCCCCACTTTTTTCCTCCCTCTCTCCTTATATACACCATTTTTAAAATGCGCTTTTTAAAAAATCTTTTCAAGCCTATTATCATACTCCTTCACAGGGACTCTATTAATGGACGCACAGAGTTTTCATAGATTTTACTACTATGCTATGACAGTCATGTAATTTATGAGTATTTTTTTGTATCTAATTATTTTTTTATATCACTCGTTAGGTTCCTTGGTTTTATAGTCTGTTTTAATAAAGCCCATTTCAAACAAAAAAATAAAAATAAGAGCAGACAGTCACAGCAAGCAGAAAGAGAAAGTGGCTGCAGTTCAGAGTCTGAGAAGAAGCAAAGGGGGGGGACGAGGGGTGGGAGGTGTGCTTGGGCGTAGAATGCCCAAGAGCACGCAGTGGCAGAAAGGGACAAGCAGAGGGAGTGTTTGCTCAAACGCGTTGCAAAAGCATCAGATTTCAAGGCATGGGTTTAGGCAGTTTCCATGGGTTAACAAAGTATTAAAACAACAGGAGGTGAAAGAGCTCACAGGGATATACACAGAGTTGGGTGGTGGTGAAGTGCTTCATGGAGGCTCAAACAGCACCTATGTTGATGGGGCAGATATTGGGCTGGCCAATGAACTACTTGGAAATCAACCATGGGAGAAGGCGTATAGAGGCAGTGGTGAATCCAATCAGTGGATGCTATCGCAATAGGAATTATCCAAGAACAAATAGCGTCCCAGAATTTGAAGCTTAGAACAGGGGTGGGAGGCTGACCAAGAATCCATAACATGCCAGTGTAAGAAGCCTTCAAGAGCGGTGGCAGGCTGCCCGACAGCTTACACAGTGTAAAAGCAGGGTACAGCTCAACTAGATCGAAGACAAAAACATGGAGGGCGCTGCGCTGTTGGTTAGTTGACCTTCCAAGATGAATCCAGTGACACAAGATGAACAAGAGAAGTTCAGTTTAAATAGCCAGGTGAGTTGTGCTTAGGAAGACATAGCACCGTGGGTACAGTGTCATTGGAAATAGAGTCTTAAACTTGATTTATAAAGATGACACTGTATCTGCTAGGACTAAGTATACTGTTGTGGGGAGGGCTGAAGGTCTTCATCAGCTGGTTGCAGAAAGGGATGTGAGCCCAAAGGAGAGAGAGACTTTGCTGAATGGCATTGTACGGCAGCAGCCAAAGGCCATAATGTCAGCATGGTATGGAGGTGAAACAGGTACTGAATATCGTCCGAAAGCGAAGTTATCATTAGCTTAGCAGGATTGTAAATGTTTAGAGAAACAATGGAGGACTTGATATAATCAGAAAGATGGTCAGCAACCTAGAATTTGTGGTTCACTTAGTTGTACCTCTTGTCACGACACTGCAATTTCTCTTATATTCTGGGACCTTGCCAGACAGTTGGAAAAGTGCTCAAATTGTTTTTTTCCACCAGTGGGACATTTTAGAAAACAAGCATCGGCATAGCCAATAGGTCTCGCCTTTGGGACCTTAGAAGTGTTTAGCCAGAGCTATTGGCTTTGCCAATGTCTTTAAGCTATGTTGTAGAGCAATGTCGCTGCTGTGCAGCATGTTGAAAAGTTATAATACAAAAGTGTTATAAGCAATTTTGTCACCTTATATATAACCAAGAAGATATTATGTACAAATGAACGACCCTATTAAAAAATAATTAACATATAAAATTTGGAAATGTTAGGTAAATGTGAAGGAGTTAGAAATTGGAGGCTAAACGTTAATTTGGTATGTTTAGCTTGATTTGCCAAAGCAGCACAATTGCAACAAACAGGGTCTAAAGTGAATGCTTTGGTTGCCTTAAATGAAGTACTGGCGGGCGCCGACAAAATGAGCATGCATTAAGAGCAAAAAAGACAACCTGATATACTAAAATCTAGCATATCATTTCTTTTAGAAATGAAAGCAAATATTGCAAAGATTCCTATTAAAAATGAAAGCTGTGAAGCGTGGCCTGAGGCGTCAAGATGGCGGTCGCACTCTAAGAGTGCTCCGGACCCCCTCCGTCATCCGCCTTGCACCCGTTGTCCACAGCTGCTACAATCTTCCCTTACCTGCCCGCAGAGCTTCCCTGAACTCTCCGCTCTGCCCCGATCCCCTCAGACGGCGGATCGGAGCTCTGGTTCCCGGAAACGCCTCCCCTTCTGCTGCGGCCTGGTGATGGCGGACCTGCTGGCGCTCCAGCCCGAGGCCTGATATCCTCCCCAACCGGCCCGACTCCCCCCGGCTGCATCGCGGCGGCGGCGGTGCCGGGGCGCATCTGCACGCCCCCGAGGTCAGAGGTTGTGTGGTAGAGGGCCCTCGAGGTCGTAGTCCTTCCCGGCCGCACCAACACCGGAATCCGCGTGGGGCGCCGTAAGGGCGGAGCTGGGGGTGAGGCGGCTGCCGCGTCCCGACCGGACCGGACCGGGACCTCGGCTGGACTCCTGTGTGGCCTGGCTGCACCAGGGGATTGGTCCGGATTGCGTCCCCGCCCTGACACCTGATCTCGGCCGCCATTGCCGGGCGGCGGCGTTGAGACTGGGACCCTCCTCCGGCCCGTCCACGTGTCTCCCCCGGCCTGGTGCCCAGCTGCCTTCACGGGTGAGCTGGTGGGGGGGACGCCCCGGTGCCTTTCATCGGGCCAGCGCTGAACTCTGGCGGCCCTGGAGGGGGGCGCTGCCTCTGACTTTCCGGGTGTCGCCCGAGAGCTGTGGGCCTCTGGGGGCCTTCCCCAGACACGGGCGCCTGCTGCCCTGTACCGACGTGGGTGCTGCGGCCTCGCTGCTGACGCCGAGGAGGACCTAGGGGCCATCGCTGCATCGGTGAGTGGGGTCTGGGGTTGGGATCGGCCATCTCATCGGGTGGCGGTGCGGAGGGGTAGCCCTTGTACCCCCGCCCCCCCTTCCCCCACCGCTCTTTAAGCCCCCTCTTCCTTGTGGTTCTGGGCCTGCTCCCGGTTGCCTTGGAGGGGGGCGCTGCGGCTGGTGCACCTGATGTCGCATGAGGATTTGTGGCCCCCCAACAACGTAATCTCTGGTGGGGTCCCCCTGGTGCAGAAGCTGGGGCGCCCCTAGACTATAACCCGCCCATTCTTGCAACTCTACGGGAGTACGCTGGCTTCACTGCTCGTCTCGGGGCGGTTGGCCCAGAGGCGGGCGAGACTCTCTTGTGGCCCCCACTGTCGGTGCACCGGAGACCTGGGGAAGGGGTTGGGGATCGGCCATCAGGTCGGATGGCGGCGCAGAGGGGTATCACCAGTGCCTTCGCCCCCCCTCCCCCCTGGCTGTTCTAATCCCCCCTCTGCCCACCACGCTCCACGTCGAGGGATCCTTGTCTGGTAGTGCCAGCCTGGGGACGACTGGTCCGGGTCGGTGGCAGAGTCCACCACAGAGTTTGGATCCTTAGTAGCCCCCGTCTGACTCCAACTACTCTCCTGCAGGACAAAGGGTCCGTGCTGTCGCCCTGTCATTGTCGTTTGGCCTGGCCTAACCTCCTTCTGCTGGAGCGCTCCTTGCGGATCCGCCGGTGACCCCGAAGCTCTTCACAACGGACCTGCAGGGGTGGACCTGAGCGCCAGGGTCTGAGTATCGACGATCTGGGTGCCCGGGGGCCCCCCTCGCCTTCCTCTTTGGGACTGCGATCACTCCCCTGCCCAGGCGGTAGCCGGACCCCTTCCTTGGTGGCGATGGGCCGGATCCGCACCTTGCAGAACCCTGCCCCTCCGACCCAGACCAAAATGGACCAATTCACCATGACGGACCGTGGTCCTGTGGGTGGGTCGCCTGAGGCTCCGGTCCCCACTGGGGGCGACCTCTCCACCATCCTTCAGGCGATCGGCGCATCACAGGCCTCCGTGGAAAACAAGATTGGCGAGGTACGGGTGGACATGGCCCTTATTCGCCAGGACCTACGCAACGCCACGGCGCGAATTACGGAAGCGGAATCCAGAATCTCCACGACCGAAGACGACATTGGCCAACTTAAGACCCAAGTGGCTCGCCTCCAGTCCCGATACAAAAGGGGATGATGGACGGAACGTTTGAGCCAATCAAACACTCACCCCCAGTCAACTGATCTGGGTTTAATCCATCATCATTCTTTAGCTCACTCCACCACCCCAGTTCAGACATGGCCATATGCAAATCAGTCTGACCCTGTGCCTCATGGGAACAGTCCAGCCCGAACTGCCAAGCCATGTCTTCCCTGGACCGGAAACAAGACCTCGGAGCTCCACCGGCGAGCCGAAGACGCCGAAAATAGGTCGAGGAGAAACAATCTACGCCTTGTGGGATTTTCCGAGGGGATTGAACAGGGTCAGGCGGATACGTTCGTGGAATTGGGTGCGTTCTTGGATGCCCAAAGAGTCCCTCTCGCCCTGGTTTGCCATCGAACGCGCGCACCGCTTCCTGGCCCCCAGGCCTCCGCCCGGGGCTCCCGCCCGACCCATTATCCTGAGGGTCCTCAATTTCCGGGACAGAGATGCCATCCTCAGGGAAGCTAGGGCACAAGGTCCACTGACGTTCCAAAATACCAAGATCATGGTTTTCCCGGACTACACCAGGGAGGTGCAGGCCCAACGTCGGACATACGACGAAGTTAAACAAAAGCTTCGCAACCTGGGTCTTCGCTATGGTCTCCTATTTCCGGCCCGGCTCAGAGTTGTTTTTCAGGATAAGACATTCTTCTTTGACAGCCCTCAGGCGGCATGGTCCTGGCTCACGGAGGAGCGGCCCACCCTGGGTCGGCTGGTGCCCTCTCTCGCCCGCTGTGACCTCCCGCAGCCCCGCCCGGCCCAGCCGAAATCCCAAAGACGCCGAACCAGGTCCCGCAAGAAGGGCGATCGCCGAGGGGAGGCATCCCGCTCACCTGGTGCGCCGACTCAGCGCCCTCCTTCTCGAGCGTCATCACAGAGGTCCGCCACTCCCAGTCCAACTAACTCCCTGATCGACTTGAGCCAGATCACAGACCCATCGGCGACCTTGCGTCCTGCCATATCCGAATCCGACCTGTCTCGGAGCCCTGCGCTTCGTGGATCCGGAGAAGACGAGGGAACTTGAACTCTGGCCTACAGCAGGGGTTCCCTAATTAGTTTTCCGAATAGCTCCTGTACCCAAGAGTGTTAATTCTTCTTTACATTTGGGGTGATTCGTTTTCAATGCATTCATGTTCTGCAGAATGTTTATATTTCAGCTCCTGGACTTAATTGTATCCCCTTGATGCATAATCGTTCTTAAAGTATTTGCAGATGTTGACAAGTTTTTATCCGAATCTAAGGAGGGGTCCATCTCCGCCATGCCCATGTTTTGCTAAACGTTTTAGCTTAGCACCTAGACTTATTGTGGGTTGTTGTCTTAAGTTGTTTTCTTTGTTAGGGCGACAGATGCTTCATCTTCAGAAGTGTAGGGTGGGGGGTGTTGGGAGGTATGGGAGTGTGGGTAGACCGTTGTCTCCCCATTGTTTATTGTTTTCAGGCGCCTACGGGCCGCCGTTCCTTGTTTTTCTTGGCAGCTATCGATGCATGTATGACACTGACAGCGACACAAGACTTATCACACTGCGCAACTTCCACCCAGAGACCCCGGCCGCAAAACGCTGCCTCCCTTGGGACCCGGGTCCACTTGTGCCTGCGCCCCTTCCTCCACACACTTTTCTCCACTTGGATGGCGTCGACCCTAAATAGACCCCTCTATATCCTATTATGGAACGTCAACGGCCTACTAGATCGCATAAAACGCACTGCCGTCCTTCGTAGTGCCCAGCGACACATGCCCGATATCTATTTATACAGGAAACACACCTTCTGGGTACACAATGCAACTTCCTTGCCCGGTATGGGTTTGACAGGGTCTGGCACTCTGGCTATACACGGGGATCCCGGGGGGTTGCCATACTGCTTCGGAAGGGGCTTCCTTTTACCCTGGCGCAAGCCGAGACAGACGTGCAGGGTCGTTTCGTGGCCCTGACGGGTAAAGTTGAAGGCCACCCTTTCAACCTCCTGTGTGTCTACATCCCCCCCGCCGCCTCGGCCTCTGCTCTCCGCCGTCTTACACTTGTAATCTCCTCCTTCCCACACGGACTGACGGTCTTTGGAGGAGATTTCAACGCCGTTTTGCAGCCCTCCCGCGACACGTCAGGCGTTCCCTCAGCATTTCGCCTGGCCTCTGCTAGGCGCTTGTCTGACTGGTCCTCTGCCTTGGGTCTCTGCAATGCTTGGAGGGTGTGGAACCCCCGACGAGAACAGTATACCCACACCTCGGCGGCTCACCATACCCACTCTCATATCGACCTGCTCCTGCTTCCAGCCCCAGACTGTCAATTGTTGTCCGGGGCAACTATTCTGCCCCGCGGCATCTCAGATCACTCCCCGGTCTCCCTCCGTCTCGGGAACTACCCCAATGGTACTCGTACGGCGTGGCGAATGAACGCCTGGTTCCTGCAGGACGCCGAATTCGTTGAAGCCCTCAGGCAGGAACTGGGGCACTATTTCTCGACCAACACAGGTTCGGTCTCCTCGCTGGGAACATTATGGGAGGCTGGCAAGGCCACTATACGGGGGGCGGCTAGAGGCCTGGTCCACGCGAAACGCGCGGAACAGACCGCCCGACTTATGCAGCTGGAGGCCCAAGCAGCACAAATGGAGGGGGCCCAGGCTGATACTGACAGCGTTCATTCCGCTCGACGACTTACACTGATCCGCGAAGAGATCAGTCGGATCTCACTGGAGTCAGCTAAAATGTTATGGCGATCCTCCGTAGCACGCGTATACGGTTGGGGAGATAAGAATGGCAAATTACTCCACAACTTAGTGTCCTACCCCAAAGCCAACCGCATTATTCCCGAGATCTGTGATGGGGTCGGCGGCCACCATGTCACCTCTCGAGCTATCGCCCAAACCTTAGCAGGCTACTATGCTGCTCTATACGCGGCACGGCCGCCCGGATCCTCTCTGGCCGACTTGTTGTCCGGGACCGGGACTAAACTGCCCTGCCTCCCCCAGAGGGTCTCTGAGACTCTGGATCTTCCGCTCACCCCGGAGGAGATACATGGGGCCATTTCACTTTTACACTCCGGCAAGACGCCAGGGCCTGACGGTTACCCCCAAGAATATTACGCAACTTTCCGTGACACTCTGGTCCCACATTTAGTGGACTTGTTTAAAACTGTAGTTGACATGGGGTCCTTCCCTCGGGAGACGGATGTGGCCACTATTGTGGTCATCCTAAAGACACAGCCACACTCCCTCGCATGCGCGGATTATCGCCCCATCTCCCTCATAAATACCGAGGTAAAAATCTTCGCCACTGCCATGGCCCACAGACTCCGCCCCCATTTGCAGGACCTGGTCCACCCAGATCAATGCGGCTTTATGCCTGCCCGAGGTACACGACACTGCATACGCCGCCTTCACCTTGCCCTGGCACATCGTCACCTCCTCACCCCGTACCTGGCCCTGCTTTTCATCGACTTTGAATAAGCATTCGATACGGTAGATTGGAGCTATCTGGGGGAGGTGTTGGAGGTGATGGGCTTCGGGCCCCAGTTCCGGCGCCTTATCCGGGTCCTATACTCCAGTCCTAAGGCCAGGGTCCTCATCAATGGCGTGCTTTCGGAGACGTTTCCCATTCAAAGGTGCACCCGCCAGGGCTGCCCGCTCTCGCCGCTCTTATTTGCGTTAGCAATGGAGCCACTGGCCTCCCTCATCCGGCAGGACCCCCACATCCGTGGGTGGGCGTGGGACCCGAGCCAGATCGATAAGATCGCCCTATACGCCGACGACGTCCTCCTTTTTCTGGCGGACCCCGAGAGCTCAGGCCCACGATGCTTGGACGCCCTCTCTGCCTTCGAGCGGGTCTCTGGCCTCCGGCTTAACCCGGCAAAATCTACACTGGTTCCCTTACACCCATCCCGGGATTGTTTCGACTGGCAAACGACCATTCCCCTGCGCAGGCAGTCGTTCAAGTACTTGGGGATGTGGATCGCTCTCCTTCCAGAGCTCGAATGGGCCCTGAACATTACACCCCTGGTTACCAAGACCAAAGCGGACCTCAAGAAATGGCAATCTCTCCCTCTCAACCCCCTTGGCAGAAGTGCCCTTTTTAAAATGATGGTCCTCCCCCGCTTTCTATACATTTTACAAAACATTACCCTTCATCTCCCAGGGAGCTGGTTTCGGGAACTAGACAGTGCCCTTGGCCGGTTTTTGTGGGGGGGCGGACGGCCGCGAATGTCCTTGGCACACTGCCGCATACCTCCCTATGACGGGGGCATGGGGGTAACCAATCTCCATCTCCATTATCTGGCCACGAGGCTCATCGTGATCCATGACGGGTTCGCAGGCGGCTGGTCCGACTCGGCATACCAGGTGGAACTCCGGTCATTGGAATTCTCACGGCTCCAGGCTTACTTGTATGGGGCCCCCATACCACAAGCCCTTCCCCCCCCCGTCACCCGAACGGTGCTCATGGCCTGGCGTGCAGCCTTGCGTCACACGAAATGGGACCAGAGACTCACCGGACAGACGCCCTTGTGGAGTGGTGCCTGGCTGAAGGAAGTCTCGGAGGGACGAGGTTTCCGTCGGTGGGACCGCATCGGGATCTCCCTGCTAGGAGACGTCTGGGTAGGGGACCACATCAGATCGTTTGCAGACCTGCAGCAACGCTTTCACTCCACTCCTCCCAATTTTACAAATACTTACAACTAAGGCATGCCCTCCGCGTACACATTCCGTCCCCCACCTCCTTCCCAGAATTTAGCCCCCTTGAGGCCCAGGTGATGATGGGGAACCTGGGCAGCGGAGGGGTATCGCGGATTTACTGCTCCCTAGTGAACAATGGCCCCGCATCCCTAGACTTGCTCTGTGCCCGCTGGGAGGGGTGGTTGGGCCCCCTAGAAGAGGCGGACTGGAGAGACGCCCTTATGGCTCCCAGGATCTTGACGACCTCCTCCAAGCTGCGTCTAGTCCAACTCTATTACCTACACACGGCCTACCTCACTCCAGCGCGTCTTTACACTGCCCGTATGCGGCCCTCCCCGTCCTGCACACGCTGCAGTCACGCCCCTGCGGACTTCTACCACATGATTTGGCAATGTCCCGTCCTTGCACCATTTTGGGCGGGGATGGAACTAGAACTTACGCAGACTCTGGGGTGGGAAGTCCCTCACGACCCATTGCGCTTGGTCCTGGGCGTGTTTGCTGGTCTCGATGGCTCCCGGACCGATAAGCGCTTCTTAGGAACAGCATTGGCAGTGGCAAAGCGCGATATAGCGGCAGTCTGGTCCCAGGCCAAACCACCAACTATGCGGAAATGGAGAAGGGGAGTGGATTGGTGTGGAACTCAGGAGGAAGCCCTCTTCGAGGCCCGGGGTTGCCCCGAGCTTTTTGGCAGAATATGGGGCAAGTGGTTCAACCTATGGCCCTAGGGGGTGCTTGGGCTTTGTACAAGAATGTTCATAGGCAAGTGTGGTCTTTGTACTCATTCTAAAAGTGCTTTACAAGTCTCTGTCGTCTTTATTTCAATGATGTCTAACCAAACGATGTGTTTGATTTTACTGCCTATATATTTTGTGATTTGTTCCTTAAATGCTAATAAACTTGATTATCAAAAAAAAAATGAAAGCTGTAATTTTTGTATTGTTTGTTATTTAAATAAAATATTTTGGAACTTGTGTAATTGTTTGACGTGTACTTGTTTCCGTATTTTCTGTACTGTTTTGATAATTAAATCAAAGAGATTGCTTAGGTGGGGGTCCCTGGCTTGAGGGGTCCCGCCTTGAAGTACTGACTCAGTGGAGGGGGGCACAGATGTCAAAAATGTAGGAGCTGCTGCTCAAATTAACATCCTGGTTTTAAACTTGTGTCTTTTAGTCATTATTTACTTGACACAATTTTTGAATTCCCCTGTACTAAGGCAGGTGTCATAAAGCTTCTAACTAGAAACTGAGCAATTTTAAAAGTAGAACATTTTGAATTTAAAAAAAATAAAACTTGTAAACAAACGTTCACGCACTTAGCAACATCTCCCTAATCCCGTCCCTTCCTGTGTAATTGTGAAAGTCCTGACTGCAGCAGATAAGGGTGGGGGAAATGTTCTGGGGAATTTCAGCACTGGCAATATTCACAAATGTTTGCACCTACGGAACTAGGATTGCTCCTATTGTGGAAAAAGAAACATGCAACGCGAGGCCTAACACAGCTGCTTTTAAAAGCACTGCAGAAGTGTGCATAATGTAATTCCGTAATATGTTAAGGTAAACATATTGTGTGGGCCCACGACAGCGCTGTTGAAACCAACTTCCCATTAGGTAATCATGCGTGGGCAGTTAGTGCCCCACAAACAGACTCCCCTACTGAAAAACTTTCATGCACTGTCAGGGGCCGGGTAATGAAATTACCTTAACACAACTGCAAGCCTTAATGAAAATTAAATGGCAGACTAAACAAAGTGTGAATATTGGTTCCTGGCGACATAACCTGCAGATTAAGAGCCTACCTTCGGGTGTGTCTGACGAAGATGGGGGACGTCTTGTCTTCTCTGGGCAAGAATAAAAGACAGAGTCCTGTTACTTCTCTGCCGCCCGCTCGTCCTCAAATGCCAGTAACGCCAAGCTTTTTTATAGGCCATGGCGATTTCTTGCGTCCTGGGACGCAGTTTCAAAATAAACAAGTACACATTAATGTTTGGTAGGCAAGGGGAGATTAAGTAATTATCCCAGGATGTTGAGTCGATGCCCAGCTTCAAAGTCGGCAGCTCTGGCCGTTACGCCACAGTCTCTCCCCGTTTCTGTTTTGGGCAGAGATATTGAGTTAAATAAAAACACAGAGTGAATTCATGTTACTTCATCCTCTGACCAACAAGTGTAATTTTCACCGATTTTATCCATATGCTAGTTAGTAGTTTTAAAACCTGACAAATCCTATTTTTGGTCTCACAAAGTTGGTAAGCGTGCAGCTTGAGACTGGCGGTGTACTTACAGCAGATGCCCATATGAAACGAAAGAGCCACCATCTGAAATTAGCTGTTTGCAGACGTGGGCATGCAGCAGGCACCCATCTGCAGTGACGAAGCCTGGCTTTTGATGGGTACTATATACAGCTGCATCACATCTGCAGTGAGGAAGCCGGCGCTTGACACAGTTTTCATGCCTACAGCTGCAGCTCAGAGGCCCAATCTCCGGGCGAGAACATGACATTTGCATTTGAAAAGCGCTGCATGAAATTAGCTGCCCGGGTCAGGAGCAACAAGGACGCATTTGCAATGCTATGTCTGCGTGTTCCTGGGCAGGGAGTAGTTTACAGGCAAGGCCGCTGACCTGCCCAAGGGAGTATGGCGCCTCGCCTTTGAACTGAGTGAAAGGAGAGAAGCTGCTTAATGACTGGGTTTGCGCCTTGTGCATATGCAGGTCCTTCGCCTTGTCCAGGGTAGCCAGCTACGGTGTCTGCTAATCAAATGCTGGACTTGTAATTAGGAAGTGGTCTGGCTGCCGTTTCAGGGAAGGGAGTGTAACACAAGCCTGTGCTTAGGGCAGGCTCCAGCTGGCAAGAGACGCGAAGGAAAAGTGCATGAAGAGCAGGCATGCTTGGGGCAACTACACAATGCATCACGGCTCTATGGTAAAGCAAGCATACCAGGCTTGTTTCACACTAAAGCAGGCATGGCACCTTATGTTAACATCAAGCGGGCGCCATTACTGCTGAAGGGCAGGGCCCCGCGAGTGGTGTGCGCGGTCCGGCATTGTGAAAGTGAAAGCATGCATGGCGCTCCGAAAATAAAAACAAGAAGCGGCCGCCATTATTGCTGAATAGCAGCATCCCGCGAGTGGTGTGTGCGGCCACCACTGATGAAGCGCGGGGTGCCGGACTGCAAGATACGGTACAATAAGAACAAGCCGCGCAAGAGAAATGAAAGGCGCGTCAGCCATTGTCTAAGATAAACGCGGTAATAGCAAAAAAAAGTGCTTAGCGGCTAAATAAGAGACACTGTCTCCCGCCGCAAGTAAAAGATCCAATCCCGGTGGGCGGGGCAAAAAGCGGACAGGGTGGCAACCAGGAGGGATTAAAATGCCTCCGGTGCAATCATGACACTGTTTTGCATAATCCATGACGCCAAACGACGCGCACAAATGAAAATTGCAGGCGGAGCACACAGACGACTTCTGGAACCGTATTGATTCCAAGAAGCCCTCGCAAGGCGAGAGCAGCGCATGTGCGCTGCTAACGCCAGGCGAGACCTAAAAAGAGATACGAGGCAACCAGTGCTGGCCAGGTCACAGCTTTTTTTTCTTATGGTGGGTGGGGAGGGAACAACACAGACAACAGGAAGGTGGATGTGGGAAGAAATAAGCAACACTGGCAATGGAAGGGTGGGATGATGGGAGGGAATAAGCAACACTGACACCTGGAAGCAACACCTACAACAGGAGAGTGGAGTATGAGAGTTAAGAAACACCACAACAGTAAGCACGCGATGTCACAAGTGAGACCTAAAAATGTGCACTCCTCTGGAATGCTCCAGACCCTTCTCGGGACTGTGACATATCTCTACTTTTTCAAATATCTCTTGCAGCTAATCCTTGCAAGCACGTCTTTCTCAAACACTAACCTGTCTGAAAGCAAAAGCCCATATCGTCCTTCTCAGGTGTCACCTGAGCTTCTTCCCTCAGCGGTACCATGTTGCCTCTGTGATATGAATGCACTCAAATAAAATTAATAAATACCATGTATCTCCTTTTAATTTTTGACAGTCCTGCTGAGAAATACTGATGCTGTCACACAAACTATAACAACCATACTAACAAGTAATGGTCCCATCCCGTTAAGATTCTTAAAGAACCCAATGGTGTGCACAGATCTGTAAAGGACGGTAAGGAGGAGTTTAGACTACATGACCATCAGCCGTTTCTCTATCTACTGCAATTGCCACCCTGTAATGACAGTGCCCAGTTAATGTAACAGAACATTCTGCTGGCTTCTCAATGCCCGTGCATACAAGAATAGAAACGGAGTGAAATTGTGTAATCCTGGACATGGCACTACTTGGTAACATTGAGAAGCCATCGTGAAAGCCTGTGTCAATAACTTAACCTTTATACCATATGAGCATCATTCAATTTCTTTTTAGTAATGCAGAATTAGAAAATGAAGCACACATTTTCATACTCAAACACAAAGGACTTTCTGTATGCATGTGTGTATGTATGATGTTGCGAAACATGGCTAGAGAATAAGGGGAAAAAAGCCTTTGACTCTTCACCCCTGTGTCCTCACGGTGGAATCGTTGGGTCGAGCATCTCAGGGTCCCTAAAGCACCACCCGCACACTCAACCCAAGGGCAGCCACAATCTTGTGTAGAGGGACCCAGTCGCGTACTTGTTTGGGACCTGGACAAAACACCTGCAGCACATCCACCCTGAAGGCTAGAATCCACCCTTCTTGGGGCGCCTGGAGGTTGGAATGGGTAGAGCTTGAAACTAAGTGTCTACCATCATCTTAGGCTTGCCCCTGCCTCTCCGCTCAGTTCATTTAAACCAGCTTTCAACATGCCAAAACGTTCTGCTGCAATGGCCATTTAGGGTGGCCAAGTATTAATATGAGCTAGTCTGGCCTCCGTGGACACCTCAGTAGCACAGAACAACTTTTTTGGGGGCTGATTAACCCCTTCGATAGGTCTCCTGGAACGTGGGTGGAGAGCTCTTCACGGGGGTCCTGCTAAGAAATGTTACTTCTTTTTTTAGCCTGTTTTAGGGGGATAAAGATTCACACAGGATTCTCTTCCAAGGACCAAAATAAACTTATTTCCTCACTCATTGTTGGGATATCTGTATCATTTATATTCGAAACCAAATCAGAATGTGCTTCTGTTCCAGAGAAATGAAAATATTTACACCACAAAAGTATAAAGGACACTGCGACAGGATTGAGTGCATGTGTAGAAATCTCAGCTGTGACTATTAAGTTATTCATCCAGTCAAACATTTCCATTGCATTTGGATATTTGTACATTTGTATTTCTTTATGTAATCAAAATGGCAATCACCCGCGTACAAAATACAAAATAAAAAAATGCCCGCCGTCACCCCCCCAGATTGGAGATCTTAGCCTTAAACTGTTTTCTTGTTCAGCTGATGCTCACGTAATACTGAATGTTACCTAATGTGTCGCACATCAAGTGCATAAAGGTCTCGAATACAGAATCAGCGATGGGCAAGCCACTTAAGGCCAAAACTAAGCTTGAGCCACATGCCGGTCTCTCGCTTGGTCTGAGGCCTTAAGTAACTCTCTGCTATAAAATAGCCGAGCTTTGGATGGCTGTCCACCCCTCCATCCTCTGTTACACCTAGGGAGGCTACATGAAGGATGGCAGGAAGAGGAAGCGAGGACATAGTTATTTAAAGAAAACTTTGCACTCACTTTCTCTCCCTGCATTCAGTCGTACAGCCCTGTACGAGCAGAAGCAAGGTGTCAAGATTCACTCACCTTGGAATCCAGATCGAACAGGAGCAATGATAACTTCCACACCTCGACATAACCACTACCCACCTTACATGCTCAGCACTATAGTTAGAAGATGCAGGGAAAAGGGAATGAGATGAGAGAGAAACAGACACTGGATAAAATCACACTGCCTTGTCACACAGCTGGGCTTGATCTGTACTGTAAGAGTGCTGCTATCTAAAGGCAAGAGAAGGCCTTTAGTATGGCTGTGGTATGACCATTAGTAATTAACCGCTTATATTTTATCGGATACACCTGTTAACATTCTCTGTATTTTTGCTCCATTTTGGAATGATACTCAATATTTGTTTTTGAGCTGCAATGTCATTAGATTTGATACGGCAACTCTGAACCGCAAGTTATTATATATTGATTGCTAAAAAGGCAATAACCTTTTGTGGTTACATTCAAGGCAATGGTTGATAACTCTAATATGAAAACACATTTGTTAATGTCATGTGGTTCTCCCATACACATCAACAATCCTATGCTACTTCTAATCAATACTGTAATACCATATTTGCTTTAATAACAAGAAACTGTTTATAACAGATGCGAATCGTTTATTACATTCTCAAACCTAATGGATATCTCTTAACGGAATAAACAAGCAGAGATGGAGATTGTAATTCTGTTGGTTGACTCCTTGAGAAAACTATCCAAGAGCAAAAAATGAATTAATTTCTTAATGTTAAGATTCCTAAAAAGATATGCAAGTGGAAATATATCTCCTTATACAACTGTGTCTGCCAGCTTCCACTCAACTCCACACATACCAACATTCTATTATATCATCATTCAATCTCAGCATTCCACACATCAGCTCAGACACATGGAGAATAAGTTCATACAGGACGTTAAAGATCTTCCTTCCTTACAAAGAACACAACAAAGAACAGTCTGAGGATATAACGATCCTTCATCTTGGTCCCTAAAACCAGGATGGGCTCCACTGTTTTCTAGGCAGCACTACTTCAGCCGGGATCTTCAGAGAATAATAAAAATACCTTAAATAAACAAGGTATCCTTTTATCCTAGTTGTTTAGGTTTGTTTAAAGAACCTGTGCAGCGGTAAGGATATAATGATCCCATTATCATAATCACTGGTTGACATGTTTCAGCCCCAAGATCAAAAGATTCTTGGGTCCAGGGCCTTCATCAGGACACATACACTGCCCCGGGGTTATTCTCTTAATGAGTCCTACTGTTTAGAAAAGACTGCCAACAGGCAACACACTGATTCATGCATCAATAGGGCTTATTCACCCAGATTGCTGTAATTCAGTCTTGATTCCTTTGTTGAAGACAAACCATCAATCATAATAATGGCAGCATGAGTGATATATCCAATATATAGCCCATAAAAGTGAAGCACTCTAGTTGCATCAGACTCTGTGTCGAAACCACACAATTCAAGTCAAAATATTGCATGCTTCAAGCTGTGGAGTGTCACATGGATATCTCAATAGACAATGCTGTCAAGAGACACAGTGTGCTGTAACTAGAGTGCCACAAGAGTGCTACACATTTAAGGGCTATATACTGGAAATATTACTGCTGCTAACATTATCATGATGAAGTTTGGTCTTCAACATAATAATACTGAATTACAGCAATCTGGGCGAGTAAACCCGGTTGTTGAATGCATGAGTATGTTGCATATTGTCTGTCTTTTCTAAACAGTAGGGCTGATTTCAAGAATAACCCCTGGGAGGCGTATGTGTCCTGATGAAAGCACTGGACGAGAGAGGCCTATGTTCTTGGCGATGAGACATGTCGACCAGTTATTAGGGTAACAGCATCATTATATCTTTACTCTGAAAAAGTTTTTTTAACCATACCTAAACAACCACAATTTAAAGGATAACTTGGTTGATTAAGATATTTTTACTATACTCTGAAGAACCTGGCTGAAGTAATGTCCAAAGTGCTTCCTGGAATACGGTTGAGCTCGTACTGGTTTTTAGGGACCAGGATGAGATCCAATGATGAAGCATGCTACTAACAGAGTGGGTGAGGGTCAAAAAAAGAAATGTACTTGTTTTCTTTCACAGCAGAGTGATATCCAGAGGATATATTAGATCCCCCACATAAAATAGCTGGGAATGGGATACTTTCTGTAACGTAGTTGGTTAAACATTCATTCAACACGTTAAGCTCTCCAACAACCATGCAGACACACAAAGACAATTATAGCAATCACAGAAACTATGACACTGGTCAACAAAAACTCTGCAACCCTACAACACATGAGGCACTCCACACGTCATGTCAAAGCAAAAAAAAGAAAAAAAAGAAATCAAAACCACAACTAGATTGTGATTAACGTTGACTAATGGTCAAAGACTTGCAAGTCTCACAAACTGCTTGGACATGAGGCACTAATACAAGGGGTCTAAACACTGAAAATGATGTCAGTCAACGTTCATACAAGCAGCACATGTAGTTACAGACCTCTGGTCATACAACAGTCAAGACACGGAACTGTCAAGCCACCGTCGACAAACAATTTCCCCGTCATCCCCGGGTCTACACATTCAAGTCACAGAACACAAAAACAGAAAGTTTAACCATATATCACCTCAACTGAAAACTCCCTTACCCCAGACTCCAGCACAAAACCTACTATCAAAGCACCACGCATACACAATGTTCGCTGATGTCCACACCACATTACTAACTTAGCCAGGTGACACAGACAACACTAACAAAGACTCTCCATAAATACACAGCAAAAATTAGCTCCTATACGTAACGCCTATACGCGCAGAACACAAATTTGGCCCTGAACATAATTTACCTACGTACTCCATATGTAATCCGAAAATATCTGCAGTCTCCATACCTATGACATCTAAGCCAATCATATGTAATCTCTATAAGTATATCACCACAAATCCCGATCTGTACACTATGTCCCAGGCACACATATAAGACAATGATATCATCTCCATACAGCAACAATAAAACCTGCAGACCCGAACACCTGTGACGCAATTGTTTGCATCTATGCTTAATTCTTTGAATCATCACAGAAAGTTCTCACAGTTCAACTTTCCCCATGGTTCCAATACACTACCTTTCTGTAGCCAGCGCCATTGTCTTTAGGACTAAACTTAAGTGGACTGCTGGAACAACAAACTTTCTCTATTGTGAAAACAGCAACATCCTGTTTCAGGATAACTCGCAGTCATTGCTCTCTATAATAAGTAGGTACATTCAATAAGTAGAACATGCTCTCTGGGGTCTTTTTTCACGTACAGTTAAGGGTCCTTTCCAGTTCTACCACATAGTAGACAGCTTTCCCTCTTTTACCGACTGAAGAGTTATTGAGCCAGGAAATTCCTTGGGTGCTATGGATGAGAGAGTAGCCTGAAATGCTTCCCTGGCAGCGATGCTAGGTGTCAGTACACTACCTCGAATTTGTGCAGACTGATGGGTGATCACACACACCACGGGCCGATAGTGATCACTCCTGTCCTTCTGCACAAGGCCAAGAGTAATGCCTCAAACTCTCTGCATATGTTGGGCATGAGGAGTCTCACTGTTACTACAGTGCACACCAGAACAGTCAAATCTATCAAAAGACAAGCAGTTGCTGCTCGCACTGCACAGTGTCCTAAACTTTCGAAACGGAAAATTCTATTGTTTTGCAGCAGACGTCATTACAATAGATAAAACAATAACATCAGACATCCTCACAATTATGAACCCTTTGCACTTTTAAAGTACTCATAAAATCCAGTGTTTAAAAGACTACCAGTTATTCCAACGTTGACATCTAAGGTGCACCAAAATCTGTCCCAATAATTTCAGAATGTATATAAAAACGTGCTACAGCATGCCCAATTTAAACTCAGTCTCTTGTTGGACAACTACATTTTAAAACGCTTCAAATAAGAAATAAAACCAATTACAATATAATTATACAAATCCCAAAGCACCTTTTCTTAACGTGAGCCACGCAGGTCTTTAAGAAGATGCTACAAAAAAATTAATTGAAGGCACATTCGTTTGATAACAGAGTTTTATAGTTTCCATATGGGTTTCTGCAAAAAAGTTCTTAAACAGTGGTGAAAGCCATTTCCGATGGGCAGTCTGCATCTTTGTTCAAAGAAGCATACAATGCAGTATGGTGTCTTACCCTTCGAAGTCACAGTTACAGAGATCACAGTTAAGGAATTATTTACCCCACTTTCCTTGGAACACCCTGGTTGGAAGAGTTTCCAGTGTATATTTTACGTAAATAGTGTGTCATGCTTCCAGGTGTATTAAATCTAGGTAGGGGGTCACAACCAGTAGTTTCTATGGTGTCAATCAAGGTACTTGTTGGTTAGAAGACCAACCTGTGTTTAGGCTTATAAAGCCAATATTCCACCTTGCCTCTTGTCTGTATTGGGTCCGAACAGAGCAGGATTATCCCAGGAGTTACGTAAGTTCAAACTAGCAAGAGATTTCTTAACATGCACAGCCCACTGTTAGGCAGCTATTGCCCCAGTGGCGATCACCTCTAGTATATAACCTGGTTACGATGTAGCATGACGAATATTGTTCAATAGGATCAAATATAGAATAGAACACTGAGCTATTACATCTGAGACTGGTCAAACTCCCAAATCCGGAGACAAAGGTATTAGAGAGATAACAGGTTCCAACTTCAATAAAAACTATTGAAAGTTGATGATCACTTTGCTCTTTGACCGTAGTACAACCTCACGGTTCACCGCCAAATATTGCTGCTCCAACCATTTTTTTCTATAAACTTGCAAAATTATACTGAGAGGCTGTTTGCTGATCTTGTACTTGCATCTCATTAGGGCATCAGAGGTTTGTTTTTAAATTAATCTTATTTTGTACATGTGGATGTCAATCAAGTTCCTTATGGTACTGAATACCTAGATAGTCAAAGCAGTTCACGCAAATGGGGCTTTGTCTACTCACACAGAATTGCCTTCTAGGAGGAGGGGCAGGCTTCTTTAACATCACCTTTATTTTCAAAGCATTGATTATCAATTTCTTCTACCTACAATAAATCACTAAACCATCGATTAGTTTCTGCATTGAGTTTTTTGTCATGCTATCAGGTCAGCATCATCGGAAAACAGCAATACAGGGATTTTCTTATCCATTTTTGGAAGAGGTCGAGCTCCCTCATTTAAAAATAAACTTAACAGTACTGGCATTAAAATGCACCCTTGGTGAACACCAGGGGGGATTGCAAGCTATTACCACACTTCCCAGAAGGTCCATAACAGACTTGGGCACAATAAAAGTCTTTCCCAGCTGTGACAGGAGCTTCATCAATTTCCATTTACTGTAGTGTATAGCCGAGTTTAGGCTTCCTGACTAGGTAGGTCCAAGGCTGACTTTAGACCTACAAAAGTCAAGTATAGTGAAGCTTTTTTTATTTTACGTGGGTGTATTTTATGCAGATCATGCAGTGCCTGGTCAACAACTCCTAATGCTTTTCTGAAACCAGCTTGAACATCTACTAAGATGTTAATTTAAAACTTTCTTTATTGCATAGTGTATAAAAACAATCCCAATTAAAAAAAAAAACACTGCTTTACAATATTAACACTAAAAACAATTATCAGGTATGCAGTCACAATTTTAGAGAAGAACTCTCTCAACTAAGTGCATTAGAGAGTAACTGGAGAATGTCCTGATGTGATTAAACTCTAAAGTGCTAGCATGCATATACTTCTATGCCAATTAAGACCTAGTACTCCAGATACCCTTTGATCTCACGGTTTAAAAATAAATTTAGGACTGGACTGAAGGATGCCGTTTAAAGGCAGTTACTTACAGAGAGTGCCCTGGCAACGTGTTCCATACACCTGCTAAATCGACAGCTTAGCTGCGGGAGCAGTCTATTAAGACGCTGAATTATAGCTTGTCTACAAGCGCTAATGTTCAAGCGAATAAAGCAGGCTAGGAGAGTTTTACGGGGCTCTGTTAAGGCAGGACAAGCACATAATATAGGCAGGATGGTTTAATTTTTATAGCCAGCACAAAACCTGCAGATGAGACTGTTTAAGGTATCTTTTGGAGTTTCTCGCAAAATGATACATAATTTAGGGGAGGACAGCCTGTTGTTTAACTTGTTTCACCAGTCAAAAATCAAGGCAGATCTGTGCTTGTAACGTGTTTTGACGAAGGTTGAATAATTGTCAATGTAAATTAGCTTGTAGTGGGTCCAATATTTTTGGCTTTTCCTCAAACAATTTCAGATTCATAAGGTAATGCTGGAAGTAATTTGCTGTGTATTACCTTCGTGATTGGCTCCGATGCAATTTTTTAAACAGGAAGGCAAATGCCAGGATCTCGCCCTTTGCCTCAAGTTCATAAGGTGGTTGTTAGAATCACCTCGATAGTCAAAAAGTACATTGAGATACGCATAAGTAGAGACAGTCTCACGTGTCTTGTTTAAATACCAGCTGCCCAACACTTTGGCCTGTTTGCCAAAATTCACAGCTTTATTTTCTTGGTGTCAATCTCCATTTCATTTGTTTTGATGTCATTTGTCAAGGGAAAAAAAAATCAATCAGCCTCTGAAGACCGACTCTAGATTTACCTAATAGAACAATATTTCCTGCATTTTGCAGTGTTATACGGTGTAAGCCAAGCCTCGGAGGACGCCAGATTACACTATTAATGAAGATGTTTCGATTAGCTATAAAAAAATGAGAAGCAGGGGCACTAAAAAGCACCTGTGTTTTAAATATTCCCTGGTGTGTATCTTTTTAGAGACTGTGTTCCTCTCGCCTACTTTCACTCTCACCCAAGTATTGGTATATAATTATTCAATTGCAGATAACAGCCTCAGAGGGATTCCCCACTGATTTAGTTTGGACTATATAATTTGTCTTGATAACTTATCAAAGGCCGGTTTGAAGTCCACAAAACCTGCATATAGTGGAGACTTGGATCTGAGCGAGTCATCTATTAATACTGATAAGGCTAAAAGGTTTGGTATTGTGTTGATTCCTTGGTGAAAACCAGTTTCATTCAACTGAACCAATTTCCATTGTTGAACCCATGCTTACAAATCCTGGAGTAGTAGGCCAGCAGACATGTGGCCTCAAAAACGAGGAGCGCAATATGCCTTTAATTTGCTGGGTCTGGCAGAGGGCCTTTATTTGAACAGTCTTTACCCTGCAGGATGTTACCATGCAGGCCCTTTTTGGTACTTTACAAAGTGCTACTTTACCACAGCGGTATTTTTTTAATGACTATTATTAAATAATTTTGTTTAAAAAGAGGGGTGTTTTAAGGTTTAAAGGATGGCGAAGGTAAAAGGAGGTAAGGGATTTTTAGGGATCAGGGGAGGGTAGAGGTAAAGGGATGTAAGTTTTAGGTTAATAGGCGGGTAGTGGTAACGGAAAGTAACAGTATTTTAATGTTCTGTGACAGGCAGAGGTAATGGGAGATAAGGTTTTTAGGGTTCTGGGGTGGCTACAGGTACAGGGAGAACATGGATTAATAGGCCTCAGGGGTGAGTAGAGATAAAGGGAGGTAAGGGGTTTTTAAGGTTCCATGGGGATCAAAGAAAAAGGGAGATCAGGAGTTTTTAGGATTCAGCAAGGGATATATGTTAAGGGAGGTAAGAGGTATTTGGAGTTCAGGGGTATGGGTAGAGATAAAGAGGGGAACGCTTTTTTTATGGTTCTGGTGAATGTAGAAGTAAAGGGAGGTTAGGGGGGTCTTAAAAAAAACAACAACAACAAAAAAAACAACAGTGGTGTTGGGTGGGGTAACGCCCCCACACAGAAAATGGAAATAAGGAGGTTTGGAGATATATATATATATATATATATATATATATATATATATATAACGTATTTAAAGCAGTGCAAAGAATTACAATGTGTTGTAATGCCCGTGGGAGTAAAGGCATGCTGGCTGCAGCCTTGTGTTATAAAGTCTGATATTCTTTTTTATAGGATGCCTCTCCATGACTCTGAGATCTCTTGGACTTGTAATCAATAATTGTCAAATGGGCCAAGATGTTAGACCAGAAAGTGATTTCAATTCAAATACAGAGGTTGGTAGACCTTTCGGACTGAGAGCACCATCGTATTTGCTTTTATTTTTGGTTATTATCTGCAAAATGTGTTTAGGGTCATAGCAAGGTTGGATTGAGTCTCAGTCTGAAGAATGAATATGAAATGATGTGATGTTGGAGTTTAATTTACCATATAACATTTTGATGCAGTGGACCTAAGCCATCTCCGTAATGTTGTCATTATTTATCATGGTGTACCCAAGTTCAAGTTTATTTATAAAGTGCCAAAAAAACGTAGAATTTTCATTTTGATTGCACAGGGTTTCCCAAACTTTGTTTTGACCACTTATTTTACCTGTCCAGATGCCACTTTTGTCTCAGAACATGTATATTTCCAGTTGCATGATGTTAATTTGTGATTTGTTTTTCTACTAACCGTAATTCACTATTCAATTCACTGTTTTAAAATTTTAGAGCTTTTTTTAAAAATTTTAAATAGAACTAATTGTTCCTATTTTTTTGGACGATCAAGTCTGGTGCCCCCTGCTTTAAATTAATTATCAAATTCTGATATTATCAATGAAATTAAGATGTCCCATATAAAAAAGAAATTGACTTAAGTATCGGGTGAAAGTTGTTCAGCTGAATGCTAAGTTTGTAAGTATCTCATTGAACAGGAGTAAATTAATTTTGAATGTGCAATATCCCAGTTCAGTCTCTTCAGATTTCCAGTTTGATGTTAAGTTAGCATGCTCTTTCCTTCTTCAAGCCGATGATTTAAATTTTCGATTGAGATGAACTTGGCAAAATGGTCACTCTCAGAACATTTTTCAATCCTAAACTATTTTAGGTTTTTAAATAGTAGGAGACTTGTTAATGAGTAATCTAGTGTTACTTCTCTAGCTACCAAAATAGGAGTAGGATCTATAGGATGGTCTGTTAAGTATCAGCCATTTATTACTTTTTCTCCCTGTGGAGTGGCACACTAAAAGGAGTGATTCTTCTAACTTCTCTCTCTTCTGCTTCAACTTTTCCTTCGGAGGAATACTCCAAAGATAATTTTGAGATTGACTATGTTCACTGCTAGGGTGTCATTCATTAAATTTGAGTTGTAGTCACCTATCAAACCACAAGGCATCCAGGTATCTAATTTTTAGAAGTACAATCATTTGTTCTGTTTTTTCATTATCGATTTCTCTCCAGTTTGGGGGTCGATGAAGATTATTGAGGGAACTAGTAGATGTTTGGAATGGAAGGAAGTCCAGTTATTGATTATAAATTCAGCAATATCCATGGTTCATCAGTTTGCAAAGGAAATATTTCTAATTTCAGGGCTGATGAAGTATATGTCACCAAGACTCCCCTTGGATGGCCTTTATTTGATGATCTCATGAAATAATTACGATAAACAATATAGCCAATCAGGGGGAGATCCCCTTCACACAAAGTTTTTTGAAACAATAAAATGTTAAAGGTCAGCCAAAAAGTTGTTCCATAAGCAAATTTGTTGCTTTTCAAGGTGGATTTGATCTTGGATCATATAATCAGCTCTTCAAAGACAGGCTACAATCGTATGGGAACCAATTCCCTTCTTTGTCATCCTGTCCCTCTTTCTCATTAAGTCTATACTGCCTTCCAGTTGTTAGTTCATAGCGAATTTTCAAATTTAGCATCTCACTGGCATTTTTTTTTGTTCGGGCCAGCTGCACATCTCAGGAATGGTCTTCCCTGGTAATGTTGATTACCCACTTTTTAAATATTTGTTTCTTTGAGAAGAATTAATTTGCAATAACAATTGTGGCCCAAGTACTATTGTGGATTAATTTGTACGCAGACCATATGGAGGTTGGAACTCAATTGACGTTATAAGAGCTGCAATCAAATGAGATAAAACTTTGTGAGTTGATAACAATTAAAGATTAGTTACTCCTTTAAAAATGTCAAACCAACCCTTTCATTTGTATTCAGAATAAAAAATTCATTTATTCCTATTAATCACTTTTTCCAAAGTTACGTCCATATCAAGTTTAAGACTGTTTAGATTAATGTTAGAGCAGTCTCTTAAAGGATCGGTTTTATTCTAGAGCATCAATTAAATGTGCAGTGGTTGTTAGAATTCGCTTTTGAAAGTTGTTTTTAAGGTTTGTATAGTGAAGGTTTATTATTTATGGAGTTTTAGTAGGTTCCAAAATTCAGTCTGGGTTATCTTCTTTTTGCTTTTGAATGTGGAGTTCAGACATTGTTTCCTTTGGAATTTCGGTAAGTAGTATTGCTTTACCCAAACTCCATCAGCAACATTGTGAGTAAATTGTCCCCGATCTTTGAAACGGTGAATGCACATGAAGACAGACTGAACTCCAATTGCCCAAGCTATTATAGTATTAAGGCAACTTTGGGAATCTTGTGCAAGATCCTCAAGTTGCCTTAATAATGTAATAACTTGGTTAATTGGAGTTCAGTCTGTCTTCATGTGCATTCACCGTTTTAAAGATCGGGGACAATTTACTCACAGTGTTGCCGATGGAGTCTGGGTTACTGAAAGACTGAAGTCTTTTACTTTGGGATTTTTTGAGGTTTTTTTTCTCTCTTTTATTCAGCAGCTTCAAGGTATATTTCAGGGGTGTGTCTTGAATGATATGAAGAGTCCTTGTAATTGAGTGTGCAATTACCAAGTGGTGATTTTAAGTCCAGAATTGCTTCTGCATCCTGTGAAATATGCATTTGAACTGTGTGTTGCACTTGATGTTGTGCTTGAGTAAGTTACGCCAGCTGGATTTGAATTTGCAATCCCTTAGAGCTGATCTGTATGGGCTCTGTGGCGCAACTTGTTAAGCCTTACCTCTTTTACTGTTGCTTAGTGAGTTTACTTCGGACACTAGAGAGTCTAAAACTTTTGGCAGTGTTTTAATTTGTTGATAATTGGAGAGCATCTGCAAATGAATGGCTTTGATTCAGTATCATTTGTTGCCCAGTGACTGAGGTTTTTCTAATGTTCTAATGAACAAGTTACTTACCTTCGGTAACGATATATCTGTAAGAAACATAGGCTAGTTATAGATTCCTTACCTTAGAATTACCCCCAGGCGTCAGACTGGATCCGGAAAGTTTTTCGTCAGCAGTACCCCTGCGCGTCGGAAGGTGGCATCGGTCGACTCCACGTTCGTCGTCGGCGTTGCCAGGATGACGTCGCGGTAGCTACAAGACGCCGCCCTCGCGCGCTGACATCAGTTCTGTACACGACTTTCCACGCCAGAAGCGCAGAGCCATGCAAGACACTGGCCACTGGTGCACAAAACTAGGGCCCCGAAAGGATGTCCTTAACCCTAGAAGTCAGTTCGCAGAATGGGGAGGATGGGTGGGGCGGTAAGGAATCTAAAACTAACCTATGTTTCTTACAGATATATCGTTACCGAAGGTAAGTAACTTGTTCATCTGAAAGAAACAGTTAGTTATAGATTCCTTACCTTAGAATAGATACCCCAGCAATACCAACCCAGGAGGTGGGTCTGCGAACCAAGTTCACACCAGAAAGTCCTGGAGAACAGAACGGCCAAAGAAGCAGTCTCTCCGGACTTGAGTGTCCAGGCAATAGTGTCTCGCAAACGTGTGCAACGATACCCACGTAGCTGCCTGACAGATGTCATTCAGGGGGACTCCCCGTCCCAAGGCAGTAGTAGCTGCCGTCGCCCTGGTGGAACGGGCGCGCAGCCCCACTGGAGGCTCCTTCTTAGCCAAAGAATAGCAGGCTTTGATACACAGAACGACCCACCTGGAGACGGTCCGTTTGTGCACGGCCCGACCTTTCTTAGCGCCCACGTACCCAACAAAGAGCTGGTCATCCACCCGGAATTGTTTTGTGCGATCCAAGTAGAAAGAAAGCGCACGTTTTGGATCCAGAAGGTGGAGCCTCTCTTCCTCTTTCGAAGGATGCGGAGGCGGAAAGAAGGTGGGCAAAGTGATGGTTTGACCAATGTGGAAAGAAGTAACCACCTTGGGAAGGAAGAAAGGTGGAGTTCTCAGGACGACCTTGTCCGGATGGATAGCCAGAAAGGGAGGCTTAGAAGAAAGAGCTTGTAGCTTACTCACCTTGCGAGCAGAGGTGATGGCCACCAGAAATGCAGTTTTCAGAGTCAGAAGCCTCAGAGGGCAATTATGAAGCAGCTCAAAGGGAGCGCACGTAAGATATGTAAGAACCAAGTTCAAGTCCCACTGGGGCATTACGAAGGGAACAGGAGGAAAAAGATGAGTAATGCCCTTAAGGAATCTATTTACAACAGGGGACTTAAAAAGAGATTCTGATCAGGAAGCCTAAGAAAGGCTGAAATGGCCGAGAGGTAGCCCTTGATAGTGCCCAGAGCAGAGCCCTTCTGGGCCAAAGAAAGGAGGAACAAGAGGACTTCAGAAAGAGGGGCGGAAAGGGGATCCACAGCCTTTGCTGTGCACCATGCCACAAATTTGTTCCATCTGCAGGCGTATACCGTCATAGTGGAGGGACGCCTGGCTGCCAAGATTACATCACAGACTTCGGGAGGCAGGTCAAACGACGTCAACTGCCGCCGCTCAATCTCCACGCAAGGAGGTGGAGGCTGGACAGGTTCGGGTGGAGGACCGTCCCCTGCTGCTGCGACAGAAGATCCTCCCGAAGAGGCAGTCGGATCGGAGGATCGATGGCCATGTTGAGCAGTTCGGGATACCAGACTCTTCGTGCCCAATCCGGAGCCACAAGAATGACTTGGGCCCGGTTGCGCTTGATCTTCTTCAGCACTCTGGGCAGAAGTGGTATAGGCGGAAAGGCGTATAGAAGACCGCAACTCCACTCGCGACAAAAAGCGTCGCCTAGCGAGTGCCGCCTTGGAAATTCCAACGCGCAGAACTGCTGACATTGCGCGTTCTCTTCGGTGGCGAATAGATCTAACCAAGGCTCTCCCCACTGCTGAAAGAGACCTTGGACCACCTCCGAGTGAAGACGCCATTCGTGATCCACCATGCACCTGCGGCTGAGTTTGTCCGCCCTGGCATTCAAGGAACCTGCCAGGTGTTGAACCACCAGGGAAATGCCCTGATGTTCCAGCCATGTCCAGAGGCAGAGGGCCTCCTGACATAGGGTCCACGAACCCACCCCGCCTTGTTTGTTGCAGTACCACATGGCAGTGGTGTTGTCCGTGAACACCTGCACTACTCTTCCCCGGACAGAGGGAAGGAATGCTTTGAGTGAAAGACGAATCGCCCAAAGCTCCAGAAGGTTGATGTGGAGCCCGGACTCCGCCGGAGACCAGAGGCCTCTGATCTTTGCCTCCCCCATGTGGCCGCCCCATCCCAGAAGTGATGCATCGGTCACCACTGTGAACTCTGGTTGGGGAAGGGAGAGTGATCTGCCGGCGACCCAATCTTGGTTCGTTAGCCACCACTGCAATTGGTGTGCAGTGCCCTCCGAGATCTGGACGCAATCGGACAGATTCCCCTGATGCTGCGCCCACTGGAACTTCGGGTCCCACTGCAGAGCCCGCATATGCCACCTGGCATGGTCTACCAGCAGGATGCAGGAGGCCATGAGGCCCAGCAGCCTCAGGGTCATCCTGACCGAAACCCGGGATAGAGGCTGAAAGATCGGAATCATAGCCCGAATATCTCGGACTCACTGTTCGGGAGGATAAACCCGAAACTGCGTCGAGTCCAGAACCGCTCCAATGAAGAGGAGCTTCTGAGAGGGGGTCAAGTGTGACTTCGGCACGTTGATGGAGAACCCCAGCGAATGCAGGAGGTCGGCCGTAGTCTGGAGGTGGGAGACGACAGCCTGGGGCGAGCCCGCCTTCAACAGCCAGTCGTCGAGATAGGGGAAGACTGGAACCCCTGATCTGCGCAGATGAGCTGCGACCACCGCCATCACTTTCGTGAACACCCGAGGGGCGCTGGTAAGGCCAAAGGGGAGCACGGTAAACTGAAAGTGCTCGTGGCCTACCGTGAACCGCAGGTAACGCCGGCAGGACGGGAATGTGAAAGTAAGCGTCCTGCAAGTCCAACGCTACCATCCAGTCTCCAGGGTCGAGGGCAGACAGGACCTGAGCGAGCGTCAACATTTTGAACTTTTCCTTCCGGAGGAAGCGGTTGACGTTCCTGAGATCCAAGATAGGACGCAGGCCTTTGGCCTTCTTGGGTACCAGAAAGTAGTGGGAATAGCAACCACAACCTACTTCTGGGGCAGGAACGCGCTCGATGGCACCCTTGGCCAAGAGTGCCGAAACTTCCTGTTGGAGAAGGGCCAGGTGATCCTCCGACATGCGATGGTACTGAGGTGGCATGGAGGGAGAGGTAGTCTTGAAGGGGAGGGAGTAGCCCCTTCGGACTATTTGCAAAACCCACCTGTCCGACGTGATGGTGCGCCAGTGGGGGAGGCGATGACGTATCCTGCCGCCCACTGGCGTTTGGTGGCCCTGAAAGGTCGGACTAGGAAGGTTTGGAGGCTGCTGCAGAGGGGGCTGTAATGGACTGTCCCGTCCGCTGGCCCCCCAGAACCACGCCAGTGGTTCCCACGTCCCCGGCCGCGCTGTGACTGAGCAGCTTGCGCCGGCCTGTGGCTCTGGGCGGGACGAAGCGGGGCACCCCTTCCATAGCCACGAAAGGGGCGACAGGCAGACTGCGCAGGGTGGGTGGTGGAGAGGCCCAAGGATCTGGCCGTAGCCAGAGAGTCCTTAAAGCACTCTAGCGCGTTGTCTGCCTTGTCGCCGAAAAGGCGACGGCCATCAAAGGGCATGTCCAGCACAGGTATGCCAATGCAATGAGTAAACAGGTGTATAGTCTTGTCTAGGTAGCTAAACTGAAACAATGTACGTGACTAAGGAACTGTGTCCATTAATAACGATGTAAAATGAATGCCAGATGTTTTGTTTGTGGGAAAAAAACCAATAAAAATATCTTTTAAAAAAAATTAAAAAAATCAAAGGGCATGTCCATAAGGGTGGATTGGACATCCCCGGAAAAACCAGTCGAACGCAACCAGGCGTAGCGTCAAAGGGCTACTGACGTTGAAATCGTCCTGCCAAGTGCGTCGGCGGTATCCAGCCCACAGCGGATGGTAAACTTCGCTGCGTCTCTCCCCTCGGCCACTGCACGGGAGAGTACGACCCGGGCCTCCTCCGGGCACTGAGGAAGCACCTGCGCCACCGTATCCCACATAGAGTGGGTGTAACGGCCCAACAGACATGAGGTGTTTACCGACCGCAGTCCCAAGCTGGTGGAAGAAAACTTTTTCTTCCCAAGGTGGTCCAGCTTTTTGGATTCCCTCTCCGGTGGTGCGGTAGGGAAGACGCCTTTGGAAGTGGAGGCTTGGACCACCAAGCTCTCAGGGGTTGGCTGTTGGGAGAGGAAAGTGGGGTCGCCTGTGTTGGACCTGAACCAAGTGCCCAAAAGGATGTCAGTGAGGGCTTAATTAAACGGAAGCAGGGGCTCTGAAGAGCTCGCTGCCGGCTGAAGCACCTCTGTCAGGAGGTTAGTCCTGACTGCCACCGTAGGAAGCTCGAGGTTGAGAGCCTCGGCCGCCCTACGCAACACCACTGCGTATGACGCTCCCTCCTCCATAGCCACGGTAGGAGGAGACAACATGCCTAGATCTGGGGAGGTATCCAGACCACTGGCATCCCCCAGTTCCTCTCTCCAGTCCGGATCGTATTCCAACTGGTCTGTCAAAGGGTCACCAGACCCCTCCCAGTCTTCCTCACCCTCCTCTGGCTGCCAATCTGGCTGAAAATGGCCAGGGTGGAACACAGGGGCAAAAGTACCCATCGGCGTCGGATCCGGCGTCAGCCGACGCCGGTCTGGCTCCGTGTCCACGTTGGGGCGGAAGCCGGGGTCGACGCCGGCTGGGGGTCCAGCCGGCATCGGTTGCGGACGTGGTGCCAGTGGAGTCGGCACCGGTGGAGGTGTAACTAGGTCGACCGGCACCGATCCGGATCCAGGCCTGGATCCAAGGGGGCCCTGCGGTGCTGAGGCTGAAGTCGCCGGCGTCGAAGGCCTAGGGCCCCCAGCCGAGTCCGCGGGGCCCAAAGGCGCACTGGCGGAGTCGGACTGCCCAAAAATGTTGTGCATCGCTTCGTAAAATTGACGAAGCTGGGCAGGGGTCGCTCCCGGTCCCGGGAAGGGAGGGAAGGCCGGAGTCGACCCTGAAGACTCCGCTCGTGGAGCCGCGGGAGGGACACCACCCACCCTGCGTCGCGACGGCCGACGGACGAGGGGAAGTCGAAGAGCGACAATGCTTCTTCTTCTTGTGCTTCGACTTACCTGACCCCGAGTGCGAAGACTTAGAAGAGGAGTGATGATGACTCCGCGATCGGTCCCTCGACCTCCCATGCGACCGGGACCTTGCGCGACGCGGAGCCGACTGCCGGGCCTCGATGAGCTTTCAGGACCGCTCCCGCAAAGACTTCGGGGCCATGGTACGACAGTCGGAGCACGACTTGGGGTCATGGTTGTGCTCCAGGCAGAAGAGGCACAGCCGGTGCGGATCCGTCACCGACATCAGTCGGCTACAGGAACCGCATGCCTTGAAACCGGGCATCCCTCGTGCACCAGGAGTCGGATAAGACTCAAAAACGAAGTCGACAAAAGTCGCAAAAAACTAAGTCAAAAAGTGACTAGGGGTACCGCTCTTCCCGGATCTGCGCTTGCTGGCGCGGAAAAAGAAAGAACTGATGTCAGCGCGCGAGGGCGGCGTCTATGTAGCTACCGCAACGTCATCCCGGCGACCACGATGACGAACGCGGAGTCGGCCGACGCCACCTTCCGACGCGCAGGGGTACTGCGGACGAAAAACTTTCCGGATCCAGTCTGACGCCTGGGGGTAATTCTAAGGTAAGGAATCTATAACTAACTGTTTCTTTCAGATTTTTTTTGTCTATTCCAGAGAAGTAAAGGCCTGTGTATAGCGGGTCTACTTGTACCTCCAATTTATCAAAATGAAAATTCATTGTTTTAATTGTAAAAATCCAATGTGTTTAACAGCGAGCTCCATGCAGGAGCATTTTCCCCTAGGTCAAAGATTTTCAAAGTTCGCAAGCTGTTTGCACTAGTGGCTATTTTATCATGGAAGTTGTGTGTGGAAACCTTACTAATACTATGCATTAACATGCTATCCTGGAGGATTGGTCCTAAGCAGAAATATCTTGATTCAAATTCATACTTAGTTAAATCCAACTGTGACTGGATGAGGAAGTGTTTGAATTTTTGGAGTCGTGGAGTCTGCCATCCTCCTTCATCCACAGGGATTCACCGGTAGATTGTTCACAAGGTGGTGAATTATTAATCATGATGGTTTCTTGATTGTTGCCAGTTGCTTTCTTAAAAAAAAATTTAATAATGAAGTAGATGCAGAAGGAGTGGTTTGTGAAGTTTCCAGGTCCTTTTTGAAAGTTTCACGAGTAATTTTTTCTTGCTGCATCTTTTCTTTTTATATTTGACTAAAAGATTGACCAATGTCCTCAATCACCCATCCAGATTGCTTATTGGGCCTCAAAATAGCATCTGCTGTTGAGTTCTCTATAGGTCCTCTGCTTGACCTGCTACAACCCTCTTAGGGTGTCTGCTGTTCGACTTCTCCAAGTTAGATGCTGAAGTTAATTGTGAAAACAGCAGCACCGAACAAAATGCCAGAATTTAATAAGTGAATCAATAGGTTTTCCCATTTATGATTTATTATTAATTTATTTGAGATAACGGGTCTTCATGCTGCTGAAGATTCATTAGTGCTCTTTAATGGCACCTAAGAATTGGATATTGGCACCAATGTGTTGAAGTGTTCAAATCGAGCACAACTAAAAGCACTTGCCAGAGGTGGGGGAGGGCAGCAATAATACAGTATAAAATGGTCACTCATCATTGATCTCCCATGTTCCCTTGTCAGAGCAATCTGTGACCTCATGTTGGGAAGAGTGACTAGGCAGGGTCTGTATCCTTCGCAGGTATCCCATCTCACTTGCCTTCCACCTGCAGCAATGGTGGTGTCAGGTGTGAGGACAGGAACTTCACAGTATCAAGCCCCCACATGCCACACTGGTGCCACCTTCCTCTCATGATAATTGGCGCGCAAGGCCTCAGGTAACCGACTGAAGTTCACCTGCATTGCTGCCTCACTTGCTCCATAGTAAAAGGGAGCAAGAGATGACTCCACAGGTTGAGACTCAGCTGGATCACCTACTGTAAGCCGGGAAGAGGGGTACAAGCACACGCACCGCATCTGCAGTGGGCGGCAAGCAGTAGTCTGGTCTGGCGAGCAAAGAAACAGAGAAGGCAGGGGCAAAGGCAAAGAGTAGGCGTGTGTCTTCCCCTCGCAGCCCCTAAGTCTGGTTGGGCTATAGTACTGGCTTGGGACCAGATGGGCAAAGCTGAGAGAATCATCCCAATCTTCCACCTTCCTCCTCCTTTATCAACAGTCCTAACGTCCCATCTCAGGCTCTGCTTCCGTTTCCGTTGCTCGCAGCAGAAATAAGTATTTCCACTGACAAAATATTTTCAGTGCTGGTGACTACCTAAGATATTATTTGAGTCAATCCAGCCTGATAATTAATCGAACAAGACCATGCTCAATATTTTTACCGGCTCCATCAACAGGGAGCTGGATCAATAGTTGACAGGGTCTCCGCGACTACCTTTTTTATGCAGGAGAACTATAGTAGCTGACCACCAAGACCATGGTATTGGGTTTGTTGCCAAGCTTTGATATATAGACCTTGGTTACAATCTGCACCTGTAATTTATGTTCTGCACAATACAAGTCTATAGGGACAAGATTCGGTCAATGGACTTCATTTGCTTTCTTGCATAGACTAACTCTCTACACCTCGGAGTTATGATAAACAAATCACGTGGGAGTCAGGGCTTTGATCCTAGTGTCACATTAGTGTCACTGGCACATTCACAAATTTTGCTGGACCCTTTGTATAGTTATTAAAAATGATAAAACCACTTGCTTGCTCCAATACAATTTTCTTGTTTATTTCCCCCTTCCTGCAAGCAATCACCACTAGGTGCATGTTCCCAGAAACATTTGCATTTTTGTCAACTGCAGCTTGTTTTAGTTCTTTCTATAACCTTTGTAGGGCTTCAAGGTTTTTCCTGCTTATTAGTTTCTTATAATAATTCTTTTAGATCACAGAAGCATAATTTGCTGCTTTGGGATGAAAGGCCTTAAGCCAGGTCAAGTAAAAGCTAGTGTTTCTTTCCCCAGCAGTCAGCATCAAATCATTCGTACTTGATGCTCACTTACTTTTGCCTAGTTCTTATAGGGGTTGACCAGAGCGCTGAAGAGTTCGCAATCACCTCCTAAAATAACTCAAGAGTAATCTCTTCTTTGCTTGGTTTTATTAACAGGAGAGAGTTTAGAGTATCGGCAAAAGTCAATTAATAGTGGAGCCCGGTTAACAGTACTTCTCTCAGTTCCATTTTATTGACATTTTGTTATTGGTCAGAATAGTTTCAGACAAATGATCTTTTACATCTGTATTTGTAACAGTCGGGACTGAATAATTCATAACCAGGCTAACAACTTATGGATTCTTGTTGCTCTCTACTTGTTTGATAACCTTAATATCCACAACCCACTGCCAAGCCTCAACATTAATCAAGATGTAACCTATCAAGCTAGCCGTATTTCTAGATCTCAAGGAACTTACTGGCAGGGCTGTCTGATGTAGTGTTGCTGTTCAGAAAATCAAGTTCACAATTCAATACCAAAGGAGGCGAAACATGCCATTCACTTCGATACCTCATCCCTCTACCTCATCAACAACTACACTTCCAACAATGTCCTTTGAATGGAAGGTATTTAAATCGCTGCAATTCAATAATATATATAGGTGGTGCAGGAGTATTAGTAGCTTTTATCATCTGGCACACAACAACCTTTAATAGCTCAAAAATTAGCTGTTCATTTGAGTTTAGACCTAGTGGAAAATAAACGTTCATAATATCCACTACTTTTGTTGGTGTAATAACTTCTGATACTCTTACATGCAGAGATAGTGACTGCGCCGCCTGCATTTCTATTTTTGTGCCTCTAATTTTCAAACCTTATTTGCTCACCGCTGGTTGTTTTTCCTTTGTAGTGTGTCGTTTGAGGAGCCGCTTGCTACTTTCCCCACCCGCTCCAACCCGCCCATATGAACTTTCCAGCGTCCTGCCCAGGACCTAGTTAATGGAGGCCCCAGTGCAGGTGCGCAGCAGACGCGCACCACCGGAGCGCAAAAGGCAAGCCCGCCTGAGCCTGGACCACGCTCAGCACGAGGAATCCGGCCCTCTGACAACCCATAGAGACTCCTCTGCAGAACTCAAACCCTGGACTTCGGACGCCACACAACAACTGGTGCCTCGGATCTCTTCGATCGATGGTAGGACCGTTCACCTGCTGCTGCTGTCTCTGCAACTCAGGACCTCCCGCCCTCATGGAAACCTGCGCCACTCCCACTTCACCCAACTCGACTGCCCCAGAACCACTCCGATGCCTTCTGCTCAATGCCCGATCCCTCTGCAAACACGCTACCGAAATCTGGGCCACCATCATCACCCTTACCCCCAACATGATCTTCATCACAGAGATTTGGCTCAACCCCTCCTCTACCCTGGACATCGCCATTGCAACCTCCAATGGCTACTAGATGACGCACAGGGACCGCACCAACAAACACAGAGGAGGCATCGCCATCATCCACAAGGAAACTATCTGGTGCACCACCATCGAAGATGACACCACACCGATCGCAGAACACCTCAACTTCCCACTCCACACTGGCGGCAGAATGACCATCAGAGGCAACCTCGCCTACAGACCCCCAGGACCACGCCCCGGCTACTGAAACACCATCGCCGACTTCATAGCCCCACTAGCTATCGACTCCAAGCACTTCATCGATGGCCTCAACTTCCACCTCCACAACCCCACAGACACCAACTCCACCAACCTCTTGGAATGCATTAGCAACATTGGCTTCACCCAGCTGGTCACCGACCCACACACAGCGCAGGACACATGCTTGACCAAATCTTCACGGCCAGCGACAGAGTCAAATACAGTCATGTCACAGAACTCACCTGGACTGACCACGCCATCGTCCATCTACATGCACCGCCACCAGGCCTCTGAGCTCCTTCCTCCGTAGCTGGAACAAAGTGAACAGACACAATGGATGGACACACTCACCACCCAGCCCGACCACGCAACCAACCTGGAGCAGGCCATCAAGAACTTAACCATCTAGATCACCTACTGCACTGTCATAATCACCGTCGTCAAGCCCTGCAGACCCACCAAACAAGCCAGCTGGTACACACCAGAACTCAGGACAATGAGACACAGCTGCAAACGACTGGAGAGAAGGTGGAGCACCAGCAGAGACCACATAGACCGAGCCATCTTCAAGTCAGCCCTCAAAAAATACCACTAACACCTCATGAAAAAAGATGCCCTGAAACAAGCACCAACCACACAAAGGAACTCTTCAGCATCATCAAGAGAGTTTGCCTGCCAGGCAGACACAGAGAACACAATCTCCCCTTCACAGGAACTCTTCCACACACTAGCGAACTCTTTACACAACAAGATATCCTAATCTAAAGGAATTCGACCCCAATCCACCAACCTCAACAGCCTCCTCACACCAACAGACGCCATGCTTGACCATCCGCTCACCACATGGGAACAGCTCACCATCCAGAACACCATAGCATCATGAACTTCATCCAGTCAGGAGCATCCACGGACCGCTGCCCCCACTGCGTTTTCAACTTCTGAAGCAAGGAAATTAGCTGCTAATTCACCACCATTCTCAACGCATCCATCACCACAGCCACCTTCCCGACGTATGGAAAAATGTAGAAGTCAGACCCCTCCTCAAGAAACCCTCCACCGACCCCAACTCAAGAACTACCACCCCATCTCGCTGCTCCCATTCTCCGCCAAAGTTCTTGAGAAGGCTATCAACTGTCAGTTCACTGAACACCTGAAGAGAAACAAACTGCTCAACACCTCTCAATCCAGTTTCTGCACCAACCACAGCACGAGACCGCCTTGATCACCACCACCGACATCCGTACACTCCTCAACAGGGGAGAATCTGTGGCCCTGATCCTCATATCCCTCTCAGCAGCGTTCAACAACGTATCCCACCACACATTCAAGAGACTTCATCACATCGGAATACAGGGCGATGCCCTCAGATGGATCGCATCCTTCCTCAAAGGACAAACTCACAGAATCTACCTGCCACCCTTCATCTCGGAAACCAAAGAGCACAATCTGTGGCATCCCTCAAGGTTCATCCCTCAGCCCCACAATCTTCAAGATGTACAGAACACCCCTGGCCGACATTGTCAGAACCCATAGCCTCAACATCATATCCTATGCTGACGACACCCAACTCATCCTCTCGCTCTATGCAGACCCCTCCACCACTAGGACCAGCTTCCACAACTGCATGACAAATATTGCAGACTGTATGAAGACCAACTGTCTGAAGCTCAACACTGACTAGACCGAAGTGCTGATATTTAGGAACACCACCTCCTTGTGGAACAAAACATGGTGGCACGCCGAACTCAGACCTTCTCCCACACCGACAGACCACGCCTGCAACCTTGGCATCATCCTGGATAGCAAACACCATGAAATGACAGATCAACGCAATCTCCGCCGCCTGCTTCCACACGCTCCGCATGCTCCGAAGGATCTTCAAATAGCTCCACAGCAGCACCATGAAAACCATTACTCAAGCCCTAGTGTCAAGCCGGCTGGGCCTACAACAACGCAGGAACCAGCGCCCAACTCATGAAGAGACTCCAGACGATACAGAACTCCGAGCCACCAGACTTATCCTCAACCTGCCCAAATGGACCCACATCACCCCCACCTCAGGAACCTCCACTGGCACCCCGTCCAGAAAAAATGCCAATTCAAGAGGTCTACAAAGCACTCCACAACCAAGGACCAGCATACATTAACCACCCCATGAACTTCCTCCAACCCTCCAGATACCTTTGCTCCACCTTCCCCGCCCACGCAAAGACACCTTGCATCTGCCTAAGCTTCAGTGTAGGCCGTTCCTTTTCCTACCTCGCCACCAAGTCCTGGAACGCCCTTTCCCTCCACCTCTGGTCAGCACCCTCTCTAGCGGAATTCAGGAAGAGACTCAAGAACTAGCTTTTCAACTGAACTGAGCAACCTAGCACCAATCAATCTGTAATTGTAGAGTGCAGCTCATCGATTTCGGTTGATGAGCCGTGCTCTACAAATACAGATTGATTGTTCTTTACAGCATTAGGAACACGCAGCTGCTTAGATTTGCATTGTAACTTAATTGAGACCCATACACTTAACCAGTCCATCAGATGACCATTTTAGGTTGAAGCTTACCAGACAGTGCAATGACGTATTGGGGACATGCCGAATCACCTCCAAAAGTTGAATGGGCAATGAAGAGGTCTTTAAGTTTTGCTTTTATCTCGTCACATTGGCTGTGCATTCAAAGGAAGAGGTCAAATGTCAGTCTCTGTACTCTGACACATAGATGTTTATTCTTTCTAAAGGGAGATTAGTGTTTACTTTCCATTCACTGCCTGCAAAGTGAGAGGATTTATGTGACAATCTTGCAACAAAATTGAAATGCCTGTAAATGAACTGTACAAATATTTTAGAATATATCAGAATTAGGAAAGCAAAAATGAAGCACATTTTCTGAAATTCTGAAGAATGGTGGAAACCATTGGTGTTGCAATGAGGGGCGGTCCGCCCCGGGCGGCACTAGTTTTGGGAGCGGCGATCTCCCCCACCCCCTCTTACCTGCAGCCGCACGGGTGACAAAAACAGGAATCGATCGCCAGCCCCCCCAGTCCCCCCAGCACCACGGGTAGCATAAGACCTACCTACGCACTGGTGGAACCACAAATTTTAATACGATCAAAACAAATCAGTATACTAGCTGATGTAGATTTCCTCACATTATCGTTTGTGCGCTGTATAGGTTTATCATTAAAGCTGTATGTCTCTGCAAATGTAATGGTCATTTCAGTGGGAAATGTGTTGTCTGTTATAGCAGTGTGCTACCACACCATGCATTAGTAATATATTTGTGACAGTGTGCTCCAAAATGTACCACAAGCTGCATACTACATCCTTACCACTCTACTACTAAATACATTGGCTACACTTGTTTTTTGGGTTACACATGAGTTTTCACAATCCCTATGACTTCAGTGATGTAACATTAATGGCAGCACCCCACTCTGAAGATGATTCTAGCACCACTGGCTCATGACAATTGCGAAATGTAAATTCATGCATGAGCCCCTGCTGCTACACACCTTTACAACTATCCTGTTCTTGAAGGAAGCAGCATGCTGTAATTTAAAAAGCATTTGCTAAAATAGCTGGTGAGCACTTCTTATCTTTTCAGTACAGTTTCTAAGAATTCCTAATTTCCTAGCCATTACTGATGAAAGACCAAAGGAATATGGCGATTGTGAGGCCTAAGAATCTATTTCATTCAAATTCAATACCCAAATCAATTCCTTTGCACCCTTGCCTCGCTAAAGGTAGTGATAGCAAAGAAGACTTACCTCAGGGCGTGGTAAAGGGACAGCGACTCAGAAACAGCATAGCACAGTATTGTCATCTCTGTATCTCTTCTAGAGACTGGGGGCAAAATTTAGAGCACAGTATGGGATAAAGCCCTCAAAATAACTCCATAACTCACAGTCCACATCATGTACATCCTTCACCCACCTTACATCCACCTGTCCTCGCCCTGCTGGAATCAATACAGCCCTCCGTCGCAACACAAACAATACTTTTTGACCCCTGGGAAAATGCTTGAGAGTACCCATGGTATACAGTATCACTAAAAACCAGTGGCAAAGCCAATAGGTCCCAAAGGTAAGACCTATTGGCTTTGCAAATGCTTGTTTTCTTTTGTTGTTGGACTAATGTATTCTGTACATCCGTCTGATGTAAGCTCTAACGACGCCCATGTCGCCTGAAAGCAACATATACTATTTGCCTTGACAAAAAATTGCCATTCTGAATCATCTAATTTAGAACTTAAGCCATCAGTATTCCAGGCGCTGACTGACATACGACTCAGTGTTTCTTCCAGCTTTTTCTTTACCATGTGGCTGCTGTACTCTTGCTTGTCTGGAGGGGAGGCTATTGCGATAATAAATAGGCTTTGACGTAGATTCCATTACTTTGTTTTTCCCTTTACTATCCAGAGTTATAACAAGACTATTTGTTGGAAACCCTCCAAGTGTGGTTTTCTAGCCTCTTCCCTGATGTTGCTCGTAGCTTAAAAAAGCCAACTGGGGGGCGTGGCCAAGTAAGATGGCTGAGCGGACGTGATCCGCTTCAGCTCCGGACCCCCGTGGCTGCCCCTAGTGATTTCCAGCGCACAAAGAGAGCTGTAAATCGAATGCCCTCACCTGGCGAGGGCCCGCGCTGATCGAGAGGGCATCGGTGGTTCTTGAACGCGGTCCCGCACTCCGCAGGCGGCTCCGAGGCGGGACGAGGCAGAGGGCCGAGACGACAGCCAAGATGGCACAGGGAACGGCGCCGGCCGGGGCGGAGGAGTGAGCGCCCGCGGCCCTTGGCCTCATCAGGTCTGCGCTTCCAAAGGCCGTGGGCCCCGTCGGCAGCGGAGACTGTGTGGAGGCGGACTCCAATACATACCGCCACCATTAGGGATCAGTGGCAGTATTGGGAGGAGAGCTCTTCGCCATGAAGTGAGGCGGCCCGCCTCTTAAAGGCCCGGAGGCGCGCCGGAGACATGCTGACAATGTGAGGCTGCAATAGGGCACCTGGAACTCGACTCCCACCAGCATGGGGATTTGATTAACGAACTCGGCTATCCTCCGCCTCTTGCTCGCAGTGAGTAATTTCCCGAGGGGAGAACTGGGATAACGAGGCCTGCCTGACCTCAAGATGGCACCTGCCCGCTAACACGCCACCACCTTTAGCTCTGACCCTGTCACAACGATGACAAAGGGGATGAGGTGAGCTAGATACCCTCTCGCCAATATATGTCTCAACTGATTTTTCTGTAAGCGCCCGGCTGATGGTGCCTTCATGCCAGTTCGATAAGCAAGTTGCCGGACTCTAAGATGGCCCCCAATAGGTAATATGCCAGCAGCAGGCCCTATATTGCACCGGGTTGTTTGGGAGACTGGGGCACTCCTCCTGGCGCCAATCCTCAGAAGGGATCACTGCCTGCCTGGGCGACTCACTTCGCTCTGTCCCTATGCCACCAAAAAAGGCGACAAATAAAGTATCTCGCTATTTTGCGACCGCGGACAAGACCGCTGACCCCGAGGAGGCGAAGATCATGGCCCTCACCAGGGAGGACCTGGTGGCTTCCCTAAGAGACTTTAAAACTGAACTATGCCAGGAAATTAATCCGGATATGCGCGCCACGATGGATCAACTGAAGGCCGATCTAACGGAGAGGATGGCGACCCTCAAACAAGATGTGGACGCGGTGGGTGCCAGGGTGCTGGAGGTGGAGGAACGGACACAGGACCTCGAGACTCGCTCCAGCAAGGTGCACGACACCCAGCAGAATCTTCAGTCCCAGCTGCAGCAAGTGCTCCTGTAGGCGGAGGACTTGGAAAACAGATCCCGGAGGGAGAACATACGTATTCGGGGCCTGGAAGAAGGCGCAGAAGGGCCAGACCTTGAGGCGTTTGTAATTGGCCTCTTCTCTGAAATCGTGGCACCTCGCCAATTGAAGATAAAGATTGACCGAGTTCACCGGGTGGGGACCCTATTAACAGGAGAACACCGAAGGACACGAGATTTCTTGGTGAAGATGCATTCCTTCCAGACGAAAGAGGCCATCTTAAGCGCCACACGGAAGAAGGACGAGACCTCCTTTCAGGGGTATAAGTGCGCACTTTTCCAGGATTTGGCGCCCTCCACACTGGCGCGCAGGCAAACCTTCCGCCCTGTCACCACCAAGCTCTGGGAGGACAATATTCGCTATCGCTGGACCTATCCCTTTGGTCTCGCCTTTGAATACAAAAATAAGCCCCACCATGTAACCTAACTGAGCGAGGGTCTGCGTATTTTGGGCCTACCAATGCCGGAAGACGACAGGGAGGCCAACTCACTCACACTGAGGCCTCTAAAGCTAACATCTTTGGCGACTTTTATGGGGACCTTTACCAAGGTACTTCCCCCGATACGGCCCCCCACACAGCTCGGGTCTGCCGCGGAGAGAGACCCGAACCTGGCAAACCGTCACAAAGAACAGGCAAACCCCTAAGTGACAACTTCCATGAAAGGAGGGGACTATAGACACTCTCTTACACGGGGACTCATTTACGAGGTCTAGGCACCGAGTTAATGGTGACCGCATTGTCGGCGCAACTGAGCCACCCAGGAAGCACATCTTGATTTCGGACTAGAGTACACCGAGGTCAGCGAGAAAAATGATCTATGAAACTGCTCTCTATGTTTTTGCCGCAAGGCAACCAGGGGGTGCGGGTCTTGTCCGTACCGCCCAGAATTTCGTTACACTTCTCAACGAAGGACCGAGCCGAAGACCTGTTGACGTCTCGGCACACATTTTCTAGGGGATGTTGGAGTTTGGGGTTTGGGGGGGGGAGGGGGGGGCCTGGTTGTGGTCTCAGGGCACTGTTTGATTTTAGTTTTCATGGGATGGGGCTACGGGGGGCAGTAGATTTAGTTACTCTGCGATACTGGCAACTTGAGGGGGAGGGCTCTCGGGGAGGGGGGGGTTACCACTGCGATGGTCCCAGTAGCATCCTGGAATGTTAAGGGGTTGAACTCCCCCCCAGAAACGCCAGAGAATCTGGAAATACCTCACAGACCGTAGGTTCGATGTGGTGGCCCTTCAAGAGACTCACCTTAAAAAGTCTGAGGACACAAGACTCCGACACAAATCATACCCCTTAATATAGAAGTCCTCGGCTGGTACTAAGCACAACGGAGTGGCTCTGCTCTTTCACAGCGCAGCTAAGTTCCAACCAGAAGCCACTAAGACAGACCGGGAGGGGCGGCTCATAATGGTCAAGGGGAAGTTGAGGGGCACCCTTTGCATGTTTATCTCTCTCTACGCTCCCAATTCAGGCCAGTCCACATTCCTGTCCAACGCACTTGATTTGATGGGTGGTTTTGCGGAGGGTCCCGTGGTCCTACTAGGTGATTTCAACCTAACCTGGCACGAAACATTAGACAGCTCAAACTCCAATCGGGCGACGACCAGTAGTTTCTCAAAAGGGGTCAAACAGAAAATACTCGCACTAGGCCTATGTGATGCTTGGCGACACTCCACCCTACCACCAAAGACTACACACATTACTCTCACGTTCATCAGACGTATTCCAGGATCGACTATATCTTCATCAGTCAGGCCCTGGTAGGGCCGCTGCAGGCGGCGCAGATAATGCCGATTTCAATTTCGGACCACAGCCTGGTCACCATCAGTTTGACCTGGAGTGGGCCTAAGTCTAGCGCGTCGAGATGGTACTTCCCGACGGCGATTATGTGGGATAAGACCTTGCGTGAGGAACTCAGGGCTTCCATCGCAGAATACTTTACACTCAATACCCCGCAGGATACCTCCCTGCAGAACAATTGGGACGCCTTCAAGGCGGTGCTGCGGGGTAAATGCATCCAACTTAACGCAACCCTAAATAAACAGAGGGCGAAGGAACGCGTTGCCCTTGAAGGGGAGTTCGAGGTAGTTGAAAAGGCACACAAAGCTACACCCACTCGGGCACTGCAGCAACAACTCACTGCAGTTCGGGGCAAATTGCGCTCCATTTACACCAATCGAGCGGAGTACACACACTTGAAGCTGCGCCAGACGTCCTATGCCCAAGGCGACAAGGTGGGTCCCCACTTAGCCCGTCAGCTTCGAGTGAAGAGAGAACGTGAATTAATTGGAGGCATCCTAGATCAGGGAGGCAACTCACTCACACTGAGGCCTCTAAAGCCAACATCTTTGGCGACTTTTATAGGGACCTTTACCAAGGTATTAACCCCGATACGGACCTACAACAGCAATACCTTGACTCCGTGACGCTCCCACGTGTTTCCCCCGCGACCGCGGAATCCCTAGATGCCCCCATCACTTCAGAAGAAGTGAGACAGGCCATTTCAAAGCTCAAGCTGCATAAAGCCCCCAGACCGGACGGCCTCACGGCGCAATTTTACAAATGCTACGCATCCGAACTCCTCCCCCACCTCACCATATTATTTCAGGCAATAGCGGAAGACGCCCGGGTATCAGCATTCATGGCTGAAGCGGTGATATCTGTAATTCCCAAATCCGGTAAGGACCCCCAATTATGTGCCTCGTATAGACCTATAGCTCTCCTCAATCTCGACGCGAAGCTCTACTCCGCAATCTTAGCCACTAGACTAGAGGACCTGATGCCCGATCTAGTCCACCCTGACCAATCCGGTTTTATAAAGGGAAGGCAAACGCATGATAATACCCGGCGCACCATACACCTGATTGAGAAAGTGTCTAAATTTAAGCTCCCAGCAATTTTGGTGGGTCTCGATGCGGAAAAGGCCTTCGACAGGGTGGACTGGTCGTTCCTCTTCCTCGCCATGCGGTCATTCGGCTTTGGGGACACATTCCTTACATGATTAGGGCCAACTACCACCTCCCACGCTCCCGAGTTATAGTTCACGGGTGTCCATCACTCCCCTTTGTACTTGGCAGGGGCACTCGGCAGGGATGTCCGCTTTCCCCCCTCTTATTTGCACTCAGTAACGAACCCCTTGCAGCGAAAATCCGGGCTAACGACGAAATCCGAGGAATTCGCTTTAGCGGTATAGAGCACAAGGCATCCCTCTTCGCCGACGACATCCTGCTCACGCTTACGGATCCGGCCTCCTCACTCCGGGCAGTACAGGAGGAACTGAGACACTTTCAACGGGCGGCGGGATTTAAGGTAAATTTGTCCAAATCATCCATACTTAATCTCACGCTCCCTGCCGCTGAGGTGGCTAGATTGAGAGGCCAGACGCCCCTACAATGGGCCAAACATTCTCTCCTATATTTGGGGGTCCACCTCACGCCCAAAATTGGAGATCTTTATAGGGCCAACTTCCAATCTTTGGTGACGCAGCTACAACAAGACTTCAAGAGATGGAAGCCCCTTTACATCTCTTGGCTTGGGCGGATCAACGCTGTTAAAATGACGGTCTTACCAAAACTCTTATCTCTTTTTCAAGCCCTGCCCATCGAACTTGATTGGGAACTACTACCACGCCTACGCTCACTAGTCACTACATTCATTTGGCAAGGGGGGAGGGCTCGTCTTCCTTTTCATGTCCTGAGACGGCCGAGGAACAAGGGGGGGATGGCCCTACCGGACTTTACTCTGTACTAACAGTTGTCACAGTTAAGAGTGGTGATGGAATGGTCCGCGCGGGAGTCCGACAAGCATTGGCTTCACATGGACCGGTCGATTGTGGGACGATCTATCTGGGATGTCATCTGGAAGCCCAAAAAGGACCGACCTGCCAACGCTTACATCAGCACCCCCACCCGCACCACTCTGACAATCTGGGATCAGGTCACGAGGAGGGAGGGTTGGACCTCATTTCCTTCCCCATTCTCTCCAATTCACTTTAACCCGGCATTCCCACCGGCACAACGTGAGGGACCCTTTGACTGCTGGAGGGAGGGGGCTGCCTAAAGCTTTCTGATCTATTTCACAACTACGATGTTCTAACGTTTGACAGCTGCAAAAGAGAATTTATGATCCCCCACTGCGAACACCACCACTACCTCCAGCTTAAACACTGGGCTACACTCCCACATGTCAGAGAGGCCGCCACTAGAGAGCTAACGGCCATGGAGAGGTTGGCGATTCATAAGGCAGGTACCATGAGGGGCGCCATTTCCTCACTCTATGATATGCTGCTGACTACACTGCACGCACCCCGGGCACGCTACATGTCTTTCTGGGAACGGGTTCTAGGGCGGGACATTACCGAGGAGGAATGGAAGCACGTGTGGGGCGATATCACTAGACACACTAAATCTGTGGCCTTGAGGGAAGCTCATTACAAAACGCTGCTGGATTGGTATCTTTATCCTACTAAACTTCGACGGATCTTCCCTGACACCTCCGATCTCTGCTGGCGGGGATGTGGCCTTCAGGGGGACTTTCGCCACATCTGGTGGGACTGTCTGGGCATTCGGCCTTTCTGGGAAGAAATCCTCTCACACCTCAAAGATATGCTGGGTTACCCAATCCCGACCACCATCGAGGGGGCTTTACTAGGCATCAGGGACCCGGCATTGGAATACCAAACGAAAGCAGATAAGGCGATCATGTGGACTTGTGTGGGGGCGGCGAAACTCACAATAGCGGCTGCATGGAAGAAGACACACCGGCAACGTCGTTGTGGCACGCGCGCTTGTGGAGAATCCTCTCCACGGAACGCCTGGCGGACATCTTTAGGGATGATTACAAGGCTTTTGAACGTAAATGGGGCCCACTAGTCACCTACTTATCCCACGGTCTGCCTTCTGCAGTGTGTCCATCCTCCGTGAGGGCTATGCACCTCTTCCAGATCTAACTGTTCCAGAGCATGGTTTCAGATCATCACACTCTACTGAGACTGCACGGATTATGGCAGTGGAGGAAATACGTAAGGTGATGGATGGAGGAGGAGGGGCTGCACTGGTCCTGCTTGATTTGACAGCAGCTTTCGATACCGTGAACCATGCGGTATTAATACGAAGGCTACAGGATGTAGGTATCAAAGACAAAGCTCTTGCCCTCCTTTCCTCCTTCCTATCGTCCAGGGAACAAGTGATATTCTGGGATGGATATCAGTCCAAGGAATTCACACTCCCCGGGGGAGTTCCACAGGGCTCGGCCCTATCCCCTACTCTTTTTAATATACATGTAGCTCCTCTGGCCAGACTAATAAAAAGTTACGGCTTTATGCTGGTGTCTTATGCTGATGACACGCAGCTTATAGTGTCGGTAACACAGCCCGTGGATGCTATGGCAACCCAATTCAGTAACTGCATCTCAGCTCTGATGACTTGGATGAATGTCAATTTTTTAAAACTTAATGTAGATAAAACCGAGGTGATTGAGTTTGGCCAGAAAATCTCGGTATGGAACCAACTATGGTGGCCACATGTAGCAGGTACATGTCCGGACCCTGTCAAAAAAGTCAGGAATCTAGGTCTTTTGGTAGATAATGATCTTTCCTGGGCTCCCCAGATCAACCAAGTCTCATCAGCCTGCTTCTTTATGCTGAAAGGTCTGAGGAAGATTCTTCCTTTTATACCGTTCTCCCTGAGGAAAACAGTGGTAGTAGCTACGATTCTATCTAGAATTGATTACTGCAACGCTCTCTATTTAGGAGCAAATGCTGCGCAATTCTCTAAATTGCAGTCAATTCAGAACGCGGCAGCGAGAGTATTGCTCAATCTACCTAAACACCATCCTACATCGACCGTCATAAAACAACTTCATTGGCTCCCAGTACGGCGACGGGTTGACTTTAAGTCCCTATGCATGGTGCATAAAGCCTTGTTTGGTGGAGGATCCAAGGATGTGCAAACCTTGTTTTCTCGATACGTTCCTACACGAGCTTTAAGATCAGCATCACTTGATCTTTTACAACTTCCAAAGATAAAGAGAGTAAGGTGTGGAGGTAAACGCTTCTCTTTTCTGGCATCCAAACTTTGGAATTCTTTGCCCACACACCTGAGGTCTTTGCCTAACAGATCGGTCTTCAGGAGGAAAGTTAAAACATGGCTCTTCTCACAACCCTGAATGTGTCGGCCATGGGCATTACATATCACTCAGCGCCAAGACGCCTCGGCATTAGTGCGCTTTACAAATACCTTCAGTCAGTCAGTCAGAGCTGGTTTGTGGGCGGGGGGACCCCGGCCTCCCGATTGCAGCGAGCCGCGCTTCTGTTACTCTGCCCTACAGCGGTGCTCCTGCCTAACATTATTTCATTATGCACCATTACCACCACCAGGGACGGGGAGAGGGGAGGGGTGGGGGGGGAGGGAGGGGGAGTTTTTTGAGTTGGTGTTCCTGACGGAGGATCGTCCTCAAAGTTTGTGGTTGCACAACTGGCATCTTCTATTTTTATCTGTGGGGGGTTGTATGGACCAGGGGATGTATGAACCTGAACTTCAACTAGATGAATGTTTTGCGACCCCGGGCCCTACACGCCCTATTGTATTCATGCGGACGCCTTGGCTTTTGATGCTCAATAAAAATAATTTTGACAAAGAAAAGAAAAGCCAACTGATTGATGGAATGGGGTTTTAGCTTCCATGTCTGCAGTGCCATAAGCTGGATAACGTTCAATTGGATTGGTTAGTGCAGGTGATGGGAATGTGTGTAAAAACAAGGAATTATTGCTATATCTTATGATACCCAAGTGGTGCTCACTGTCAGCAAAACGTAGGCAATACTGTTTTAGGTTTAAATCTATAACTGATAAAACCCCACCGAAAGGCAAATAGCCTTCACCAGTGTTAACATATAAACTCTGAAAAAACACCTTCACAACCACAAACTAAATGGCATTCAAAGAAAGGAAAATGTGAGTGTGGCATTTTTATTTCTTCCTGAAGGGGCCAATACAATGTAACTTTGTTATACAAGGCAACAGCAGGAAAGACTGCGCTAACGATATTCTGCTTGAGTTTTGTTGTTTAAAAATGTCACTAAAATATTGTTTCTTCGTCTTTTTGCCTTTTTCAGTTTTGTGGTCTTTGGTCTAAAGATGCAGGGTTTGGAAGCATGTTTTAGGTCTTATTTAAATATTTTATAAACTGTAGAGAATCCGGAAATATCAACATCATATTTGATATTTTGGCTACGTTTGATTCATTCACCGATAGGTCAAATGCCTTGTTTCATAAGAATCTTTCCCAATATGTATCATCACATTTACCAACAGAGAATAGGTGAAACCCTTCGATACATCACCCCCCTTTTCTAGCGAGTCAGTATTGATAGTAGGTGAATTGCCAAACACCCCAGTCTTTAAACATTCAATGCAAGGTGTAGGGACAGGTATATGTGAAAAGAGTGCTGTCACCAAGCATCTGAGAAAGTGGTGAAAACATGACACCAGACGTTTGGAAAACATGGAACGCAGTGTCACTTGGAATGCTGCTGCAGAAAGTTCTTACCAAGTTCAACAAAGATAGAAGTGATATTGTTTGTATTTGCAGTAACTCAGCTATGTGTATGAAAAAGTTGTGTGATGGCCTGCCAAAAGCGATACCTGAGCTTTAGTGATTCCCTGTAAGAGATCCTTGTCACTTGCTAGATGTTATGCTGAAAGCATCTTTACAATCTTCAAAGTTAATGAAGAACACTATTGACTTTGTAGTCTGTTCTGGCGCTCTGTTTCAATATGTGCAGGAACTAAAACGCAAATATTTCTCATTTTGTGCTTTGTGTGGCATCAAAGAAAGATTCATCTCAAATGTGCCATTGAGCTGGTGGTTCTCAGTCCTAGAGGCCTTGAATGCTGCTTTATCCATGTGGCGAACGTTTACAGAATTTTTGCTTAATGATGATGCCAAAGGCAGGAAATGTGAGGATCTTTGGTCGCATTGAGGTAGTGATGTGAAAAAAAGTACACTCTAATGCATTCTTAGATTTTTACAGGAAAACATGACTGCTGTAGTGTTCATAATTAAAAAAACTCCACCCTCACTGATCTGTGGGTTAATGAAACCTCTATTAGATGCTATTGGGTTTATTTGTTTCATTTCAAATCTGTTTATTGAAGTTATGACAATCGGACAAAATCAGAGAAAATCAACCAGGTTGAAAATATACAGTCTCAGAAGGGCACATAGAGTTGCAGTCAAGATCCAATACCAACAACACAGTGCAACAACAATAACATACAGGGCATATTCATTATCATACTTTGTAAATCCAATAATGCGGATGAGAAAGCCGCTAAGCTGGAGGTAGGAGCAATACGAAGCGGTCTCAGGCGAGCCTATTTTGAAGCTCCGCACCTGTCATGTAGAGGTAAAGTGGAGTGCCCAGTGATAATAGGATTATATGAAAAGCCGTTCTTACCACCTAGAGTATGAAGTAAGCGTCCGACTATGTGTGAATGGTCTCATGTACATACACTGTGGTTGACTCGTGTGCCTTAGTCGAAGCCTGGAATTAACAGGAGCATACTAACAGCTTTAGTTAGACAAGGGGAAATGTTTTTTTGTTTTATATTGTAAGAAGATATTAGCCTCAGAAGGCGAACGGAGTAGAATATGCTGAGTAATTGCGATCTATTTAAGAGATTTCATAAGTGGGTGCCTGGAAATAAATCTATTAAGTCAAAGAGAAGTGTATCAAGACAGATAGGTGGATTCCTCGAATTTTGTTCAGACTGGGGTGCCCTTTTGGAAAAGATTGATTGTCCTCCAGAGTAATGGAGGTTGGCAATTTATTATGGTGTAGTTCTAGAATCACCACACTAGTCAGTGGGTTATGCTCACAAGAAAAAGGCTGATCAGAGGGTGGAATTGAAGAATCCATGTTGATAATAGACATCTGCAGTGTTACCTATGGAAGCGGTCAGATTTTTTTAAGCCTCTCCTCTCTTTTCCATATTATTTACCTCAGACCTATAGCCCTGTACAGCTTTGTTTTGAAGACTAAATTCTAGGCTCTTCTCTCTGCACATCGCTTTTGGCTGTTTCTTTCCCCTTGATTTGAATATGGCGAATACCGGAATCTCGGTTGATATTTCAGGGTCTGCAAGTTGAGGACGTGGTCAACTAATATTCATCTTTTACTTTTGTGGCCCCAGACTCAGGCTCAACAAAAAGTGGTTTGAAGTACAATACAATATAATCTTTCTGTCTTTTCGATCGCTTTTTGCTTTTTTTTCTGATTGCTCTTATCTGCAAAGTTAGCTACCCCTGGTGAATTAATTAGATTGCTGCAAATTCCTTTGTTATACTCAGTGGACAGATTAGCCCAACCTTGCCCACTGGACAATTTATTTTAATCGACCATGTTTTCAATGAATCCTACTTTCCGCAAGAGCCTTTAGAAAAAGGGCTAAATTGGAGAGTCTTAAAGATTACCAACTGTTGCATCGACCTTAGAGAAGAAAGCTGGAACATCAGGTTGGATGGGAACATTGTTGGAAACTTCAGTTTTGGTCAGTGCTTGAAATTTTGTACTCAGAAATGCAGTTAGTTATAAGTTCAGAATAAGCTAGAGATTTTTCAGATACAAATAACATAGAAACTAGCGTTCTTTACAGGGCCTGTAATGTGTCTGAAACAACAGTATATCAAACTGTACTAAATAAGAAGGGAGCCTTTGATCTTTACAGACACACAAAGAAAACGAAAAAAAACAAAAAACAGATTCTGCCGTATTTAGATGCATACTGTCCAAATGCTCCACTACATAAGTAAGCAATAATCTTTATTCGGTTTAAAAAATATACCATAAAAGATCCAAATTCATACAGTTTATACATATTCCATGTTAATCGAGTTGACGTATATTCTCCAGACTCACACGTGTTAAAAAATTGAGCTATGTTGCAATCAATAACATTTTGCGCTAAAATCTTTATAGAAGATTGCTAAAAACTACAAAACACCCTCAAATATGACCAATATCATGATGGCCATACTCTGACATTTCAGAAGATAGACATAGAAGATATAGTAAAAAATACAGTACAATTAGAATACAGTTGTAGTACAGAAAGTTAAGATATTCATGAATTTCCATGACGTGGTCTTAGATTCACAAAAGTTACGGGTACTATATAAAGTAAAATTTGTTATGTGCGAAACTCGCTACCATAGTCATGTTTACTAAAAGTCCATTCTTTCCTTAACCCCTTCGATGCTCATGACGGAGCGGTTCCGTCATGAGCATCAGTTAGGCTGTGCTCATGACGGAACCGCTCCGTCATGAGCACAGCCCCTGAGAAGCGCTGGCGCTCCCCTGGGGTAACGATCTTGCCCCCACAGAGAGGGATGGCAGCGGGAGAGTTTCCGCTGCCACCCCGACCCCCACGCTTTCCCATGACGTCAGCGCGCACAGCGGCGCCGGCGTCATCAGGAAGCGCTGGACGCGCTGGAAACCATTTGTTTCCAGCGCGTCCAAGAGGAGGAGGTAGGTTTTGGTCTCCGGTGGGGCCAAATCTGGACGCCTTGAGGCCCCTGATGTCTCAATGCAGGGCATTCCTGGTGCACGATCGCGCACAGCGTCGCGATCGTGCACGAGGAATGCCCCACTAGACACCAGGGATTCATTTTTGGAGTGGAAAGGAAGCGACCCCTTGGGCAAGGGTCGCTTCCTAAGAGAAATTTAATTTCAGACTTTTCTGCCCCCTGGGGACAGATCGGCCAATTTTTGGCCGTTTCTGGACAGAGGGGCAGAAAAGCCCACTAGAGCCAGGGATTTTTTTTTTTTTTTTAAATCTGAAGCGACCCCTTGGGCAAGGGTCGCTTCCAGGGGCCCAAATTATTTTTAAAGTATATTCTGCCCCCTCTGGGGGCAGATCGTTTTTTTTATTTGGCAGAAAACCCCACTAGACACCAGGGAATTTGTTTATTTTTAAATGGAAGCGACCCCTTGGGCAAGGGTCGCTTCCAGGGGCCAAATTTATTTAAAAATTATATTCTGCCCCCCCCTGGGGACAGATAGCCTGACTTTTTTGGCATTTCTGGCCCCAGGGGAGGCAGAAAAGCCCACTAGAGCCAGGGATTAAAAAAAAATAAAAAAAATGGAAGCGACCCCTTGGGGAAGGGTCGCTTCCAGGGGCCTCATTTTTTTAAAATGTGTATTCTGCCCCCCCTGGGGGCAGATCGGCCTGTGCATGTGGCCTTTCTGCCCCCAGGGGGGCAGAATACCCACTAGACACCAGGGAGTCCTTTTATTATCTGAAGGAAGCGAACCCTTGGGAAAGGGTCGCTTCCTTAGAGAGCACATTTTTAAAAGTCTTTTCTGCCCCCTGGGGACTGTTTGCCTTGGTTTTTGGAGTTTCTGGCCCCAGGGAGGCAGAAAAGCCCACTAGAGCCAGGGATCTTTTTTTAAAAAAAAATGGAAGCGACCCCTTGCGGAAGGGTCGCTTCCAGGGGCCTCAGTTTTTTTTAATGTGTATTCTGCCCCCCCTGGGGGTAGATCGGCCCGTGTATTTGGCCTTTCTGCCCCCAGGGGGGGGGGGCAGAATACCCCACTAGACACCAGGGACTTATTTGAAATTAAAATGGAAGCGACCCCTTGGGCAAGGGTTGCTCCCAGGGGGCAGATTTTTTTTTATAAATTTGGTTAATGTTTTTTCTGCCCCTCCTGGGGACAGATCTGCCCCTTTTTTTTGGCCTTTTTGCCCTAGGCAGGAGGGGGGAGGCAGAAAACCCTACTAGGCACCAGGGATTTATTTCTTTTGCAAGGGGGGCACATTTCTGTCTGCTGTTTTCTGCCCCACCCTCAGACAAGCTCACCCGATCCCTTGGGCAAGTTCACCCCCCATTTTTGCACAGCCCTATTTGAAGGCCCATCTGGCAGATTGACCAATTAGGTAGTGACATAGTGTGTTATAATGTTCATTCTTTTATTTCTTGTGAATTGTAATTGTAATGCTTTATTTCTCCCTTTTTGTTCTAGTTGAAAGCTTTTGCTCTTTAGACTGTTCCAGGTTGCGGTTTCGTTACTTTTGGTTCTGCTGTTTGTGTAGTTGCTTGTGTTTGGTAAGAGACTTTTTTTTGTACAATGTAAATGTTTTTCATTTCTCTGCATGAATGTGTTTTTTGCAAATGGTGTAATAATTGCAGTCTGTTTGGCTTCTGTTTTTTGAGTGTCAAAAACTTTTTGCATTTGTGCTTGATGTGTATTTTGTTGTTTTGTGAGTAATTGTTTTTTTTTTTTTTTCTTTCTAGTGGGATATCGTTTTTGCTGTCTCTCTGCAGAGGAGGTGCTGGTGAGTGTAGCGGTCTCTTGCAAGTGAATCGTATAGTTGAGTATATTGATCTTTGTGATAAAGGCACACATTTTTTTTACTTACTTATTTTGCACAGTGTTGGTTGTTGTTGACTTGTTTGTGCAGTCTCCTTTCTTAGTAAGGATAATGGCTAGCCGCAGGATTACTGCTCAGCAGGTTGTTGGTATGCTTTTTGAGTCTTCCTCTGACCATGGTTCAGAGACTGACTCTGCATCTGAGGCAGAGGAGGCAGGGGAAGATTCAGGCAGTGAGTTTTCTCTCCACATGGCATCATCGGATGATGAAGCTACTCTCAGTGCGGATGAAGCTACTCTTAGTGCGGATGAAGTGCCTTGTTAGAGGAGGACATTGATGTGCCGATAGTGCGGCAAGAGGCATCTGGGCTGCAGCCTGGGGCTGCAAGGCTTCCCGTTGGTATAGTGTGGCAAGAGGCATCTGGGCTGCAGCCTGGGGCTGCAAGGCTTCCCGTTGGTATAGTGCGGCAAGAGGCATCTGGGCTGCAGCCTGTGGCTGCAAGGCTTCCAGATGAAAGTGCAGACGTCTGGGTTGCCCCAGGCATGGTGCAGCCGGCATTGCCAGACTTTACTGGTGTTCCAGGGTGTAGAGTGAATACTGAAAACTTTTTGCCGATAAATTTTTTTCAGGGTTTATGGACGATGTATTTTTGGCAGAGATTGTTGAGCAGACTAATTTGTATGCCGAACAGTTTTTGAGGGACAACAGTGCCAGCCTTAAGCCCCACTTTAGAGCTACCCGGTGGACTCCCACAAATCTGGAAGAGATGAAGAAGTTCTTGGGTTTAACTTTTTTGATGGGCTTGCTAAGGAAGCCATCAATGTCTTCATATTGGTCTACTAGTCTCTTGATGGCAACTGCTATATTTCCGGCAGTCATGAGTCGTGATAGGTATTTGCTTCTGCTTCGGATGATGCATTTTGTCGATAATGGTTTAGCGTTGGCACGAGATCACCCTGATTGTGACCATCTTTTTAAGATTCGGCCTGTCATTGATCACTTTGTTGATCGATTTTCTGAGATCTATGCTCCAGGGAAAGAAATAGCAGTGGATGAGTCTTTGGTGTTGTTCAAGGGCCGCTTGGTTTTTAGGCAATACATTCCTAGTAACAGGGCACGCTATGGAATTAAGCTGTATATGCTATGTGACAGTCGGACTGGATATGTCTCTAATTTCAGGGAGTACACCGGTAAGGAATCCAGGATTAACCCCCCTGGTTGTCCGTCCACTTTTGGAGTGACTGAGAAAATTGTGTGGGAACTTGGTAGAGGACTTTTTAACAATGGCCGCCATTTATATGTAGATAACTTCTACACTGGTGTGCGGTTGTTCAGGGAATTGGCCAAAGTGGACACTGTTGCTTGTGGCACAATCCGCTCTAACCGTAAAGGTTTCCCAAAAGAACTTGTTTGTCAAAAGCTTGTGCGGGGACAGTGCAGTGCGTTGCGTTGCGAGGAGCTTCTAGCTGTGAAGTTTTCAGACAGGAGAGATGTCTACATGCTGACTACCATCCATGATGAAAGCACTTCACCTGTGACTGTTTGGGGTCAGGTTGCTGAAGTGCGCAAACCTATGTGCATTTTAGACTATAATAGGCACATGGGTGGTGTTGACAGAGTAGATCAGAGGTTGGAACCTTACGCTGCTCTTCGTAAGGCTTACATTTGGTATAAGAAGTTGGCTATCCATCTTTTCCACTTGGCAACCTTTAATGCTTTTGTTGTATTCCAGGATACTTGTCCTGAGTCAAAGATGACTTTTGCTAAGTTTCAGGAGAATGTAATAGGCAGCCTTGTTTTAGTGGAACAGGCAAGTGTTCCTAGAGTTGGAGTGGTGGAGGATGTTGCTAGATTGAAAGATCGCCACTTTCCTGATCACATTCCTCCCACACCCTCAAAAGACTTTCCCAGTAGGAGATGTAGTCTGTTAGCGAAGAGGTATGCGGAAGGAGACTCGTATGTACTGCCCGAGTGTCCTTCTAACCCTGGGCTGTGTGTGCCTGCTTGTTTTAGAATGTACCACACGCAAAATAATTTTTGGGAGCATCCATGAGTGGTAAAGTGAACTGCCTGGCCTCTATTGTTTAATATTTTTTGTTCAGTTTCAAGGTTGGCATTTGTGTAGTGTATTTAGTTTCAGATTTTGTGTTAGTAGATTTGTATCTATTTGCAATTTGTTTGTGTTTTCTTATTTGTATAAAAAAATCATAAATGTGATGGCGGTGTGCGTGGAGTGGCGCTTGTCTGGCGGTGTGCGTGAACTGGCGCTTGGCTGGCGGTGTGTTTGGACTGGCGCTTGGCTGGCGGTGTGTTTGGACTGGCGCTTGGCTGGCGGTGTGTTTGGACTGGCGCTTGGCTGGCGGTGTGCGTGGACTGGCGCTTGGCTGGCGGTGTGCGTGGACTGGCGCTTGGCTGGCGGTGTGCGTGGACTGGCGCTTGGCTGGCTGTGTGCGTGGACTGGCGCTCGGCTGGCGGTGTACGTGGACTGGCGCTCGGCTGGCGGTGTGTGAGTAGTGACTAGCTGCTAGTCACTACACACACTGCTAGCCAAACGCCACTCCACGCAATCCGTGAGCTGGTGTGGTTGCTGTGTCAGGAATGTGGTCGTGTGAAAGTGATGGGCCCTTGAATGGCGCTGTCTGCTGATGTGAGTGTTTTAAAGTGCTGGGCCCTTGGCTGGCGGTGTGAATGGTTTTGTATGTGTCACACGTATGAAAGGTGTATGAATGGCCTGTAAAGAGGTTGATGCCTTGTCGTGGCTTTACAGCTCCTGAGCTGTGAGTCAATGGTTCAGTTTCTCGTCCTTTCAATTATTAACAGTGCATTTCATTTTTGTGAAATCTCTGGTTAATACAACTGTATATACTGAACCATCACTCACCCTCGTGCCAAATCCAACCAGTATGTATGTGTGTTTGAAGAATAGGTGGTTGTGCAGAAAAATTTGTCTTTTCTGTTTTTGTCAAGCAGGGTATACCTTGTCTCTTTTTGTGAATGTTGTAATGTGTTGGTTTTGTGCCTGGTGGTGTGAATGGTCTTGTGTGTATCATGTATGAAAGGTGTGTGAATGGCCTGTAAAGCGGTTGGTGCCTTGACCTGGCTTTACAGCTCACGAGCTGCGAGTCACTGGTTCAGTTTTTTGTCCTTTCAATTATTGACAGAGCATTTCATTTTTGTGAAATCTCTTGTTAATAAAATTATATATACTGAACCATCACTCGCCCTCGTGCCAAATCCAACCAGTATGTGTGTGTGCTTGAGGTATAGATGGCTGTGCAGTAATCTTTGTCTTTTTTTATCTCTCTGCCAAGGTGTATATTTCATCTAAGAATAACCTACCAACTGTAGATTTTGTCGTAAACTAAACACCCATGGGAGTACTTGGTGATGTCTCTCTTGTGGATCCCAACAAGTTATCTTACCCACAATGTTCTGCAAACCTCAAAATGTCTGTCATATTTTCCTTGCAATATTGTGCCAAAATTTTCACGCTGCAGAGAGAAACAACAAATTTCCTACCCCTTCGCCTTTCTCCAAGTATCCCAATAGAAATGGTACCTCACTCGCGTGGGTGGGTCAAGGACCCGCGACAGGCAAGGGCCCAAAACGTATTGAGGCGACATCAAAATTGCCTATCACCAAACAACCTGGTTTTGCAAGGGGGGGTCACCTGGGTTTTTGGCCCGTGCTCGGCGGCCATCTAGGGAAACCTACCAAACCCACACATTTCTGAAAACTAGACACCCAGGGGAATCCAGGATGGGGTGACTTGACTGGCTCCCACCATGTTCTGCTACCCAGAATCCCCTGCAAACCTCAATTTTAGCTGAAAAAAATCACTTTTTTCACATATTTTTGTGTGGGAAAGTGTGGCATCACCGGGCTGACACAAATTTCCTACCACCCAGCATTCCCCAGGGTCTCCCGATAAAAATGGTGCCTCACTCGTGTGGGAGGCCCAAGTGCCCGCGACAGGCAAGGGCCCAAAACATTTTGTGATAGGCAATTTTGATGTTGCCTCAATACGTTTTGGGCCCTTGCTTGTCGCGGGTACTGGGCCAACCACACGAGTGAGGCACCATTTTATCGGGAGATCCGAGGAATGCTGGGTGTAGGAAATTTGTGTCAGCCTGATGCCACAACTTTCCCACACAAAATGTGTGAAAAAGTGATTTTTTCAGCTAAAATTGAGGTTTGCAGGGGATTCTGAGTGAAACATTGGGGGATCCACGCAAGCCATACCTCCCTGGAATCCCCGGGTGTCTAGTTTTCAGAATTGTGTGGGTTTGGTAGGTTTCCTAGATGGCCACCGAGCACGGGGCCCAAAACCCAGGTGACCCCTTGCAAAACCAGGTTGTTTGGTGATCGGCAATTTTGATGTCGCCTCAATACGTTTTGGGCCCCTGCCTGTCGCGGGCACTTGGGCCTCCCACACGAGTGAGGCACCGTTTTTATCGGGAGACCCGGGGGAACGCTGGGTGGTAGGAAATTTGTGTCAGCCCGGTGATGCCACAACTTTCCCACACAAAAATGTGTGAAAAAAGTGATTTTTTTCAGCTAAAATTGAGGTTTGCAGGGGATTCTGGGTAACAGAACATGGTGGGAGCCAGTCAAGTCACCCCATCCTGGATTCCCCTGGGTGTCTATTTTTCAAAAATGTATAGGTTTGCATGGTTTCCCTAGGTGCCGGCAGAGCTAGGGTTCAAAAACTACAGCTAGGCACTTTGCCAAAAAAGGGTCATTTTTCACTGTGAAATTGTGGTGAGTCCACGTTGCGTTTTGCGCCGTTTCATGTCGCGGGCACTAGGCCTACCCACGCAAGTGAGGTATCATTTTTCTCGGAAGACTTTGGGGAACGCGGGGTGAGTGGAAATTTGTGGATCCACGCAGATTCCAGAACTTTCCACCACAGAAATGTGAGGAAAATGTGTTTTTTTTGTCAATTTTTTAGGTTTGCAAGGGATTCTGGATAACAGAACCTGGTGGGAGGCAGTCAAGTCACCCCATCCTGGATTCCCCTGGGTGTCTAGTTTTAAAAAATTTATAGGTTTGCTAGGTTTCCCTAGGTGCCGGCAGAGCTAGGGTTCAAAAACTACAGCTAGGCACTTTGCAAAAAAAGGGTAATTTTTAATTGGGAAAATGTGGTGTGTTCACGTTGCGTTTTGAGCCGTTTCCTGTCGTGGGCACTATGCCTACCCACACAAGTGAGGTACCATTTTTATTGGGAGACTTAGGGTAATTCAGATTTGTAAAGCAACGGTTATTACCTATTGACTTTCAATGCATTTCTGCCTTCCAAATGAAAGACAATGTGTAAAAAAGAAGTCATTTTGAAAAATGACCGATAATTCTCATGCTAGTATGAGTGTTCCCAATTTCAGAAATGTGCAAATATCTACTGTTTCTAAACTCTATATTTTGTTCCCATTTCAGAAATACATAGGTGTCTTTCATACCAATTTTTCCATGTATACATTTTCCCAGAGTAATTGCTATATACCCGCTACATAATAAAAAACCATTGCAAGTCGCTGCTCAGTTTTTGGCTCTGGGTTCGTCGGGTTCTTGGTGAACCTACAAGTCCTATATATCCCCACAACCAGTAAGGTCCTGCGGATGTAACGGTACATTGCTTTCAAAGAGCTGTCATAATTAGAAGAAGTTACAGGTAAAAACGTTGACACAAAAAGCTGTTTTTTTCAACTAATTTTCAATTTTTCCTATATTTAACTGTTAGTTTCTATAAAGATACCTTGAAGGATCTACACAAATGACCCCTTGCTGAATTCAGAATTTTGTCAACTTTTCAAAAATGTATAGCTTTCCAGGATCCATTATTGCTTTCATACCCATTTCTACCATTAACTGGAAGGAGGTTGAAAGCACAAAAAATAGCAAAAATAGGCTATGTCCCAGAAAAATACCAAAACTGTGTAAAATTTTTTGGTTTTCTGACAAAAGTCTGTCATTCTCTAAAAGCTGGGAAAATGGTGATTTCAGCCCCACAAACCCTTTTTTGATACCATTTGCAGGGAAAAACCCAGACGCTTTCATTTGCAGCACTTTTTCCCATTTTTCAAAAATAAAATTAAAAAAATTTAGCTGCATTTTGGCTAATTTCTGGGACCCCTCCAGGGGAATCCACAAACCCTGGGTACCTTTAGAATCCCCATGATGTTGGAAGAAAAGGACGCAAATTTGGCGTGGATACCTTATGTGGTCAAAAAGTTACAGGGGCCTAAGCGCGAACTACCCCAAATAGCCAAAAAAAGGCTTAGCACAGGGGGGGGAAAAGGCCTAGCAGCGACGGGGTTAAGTATATACAATCAAGGAGCCTATGCATTTGTGAGGTCTGATAACTGTATACAAAACTAGCTGAACAGTTAAACAATAGCTGGTGGGGTTATGAAGATGGCAAATAATTACTTTCCCACCAGCTTCTGTAAGCTAACAGATGATGAAATATACTTGTAAACAGTGTGGCAGACCATATCAGTTTGTAATAGCTGTAAATATAATAGCGCAGGTCTGCATTGCTTGATTTTCAACGACCTCAAAAGTGGGACTAGCAACTTCTTCCTAATCCTTTTGTATAACTCACAGAACTCCACTACATCTTTTGGCTCCCTCTTAACCATGGCTTCTGGAGCAAAATTAATATCTGGCAGGACCGGGACATCTGGAACAGTGTAGTAAATTACAAAGGATGAACTTCCTAGTGTGGGAGAACCAGCAGAGGCAGGGAAATATTTAGACCATTCTGGATGTATTCGGTTTAGTGTACTTGTTGTGGCACCCTCTGCAGCGATCTTATACCCCCTAGCCCCAGAGTCATTGTTTAGTATAGCTATACAGGGCTCGAAAAATGTACTCGCCCATTCGATATGGCAAGTCAATTTCTTTCAGGGCAAGTCAGTTTTCAAGCCTACTTGTAGGCTTGAAAGTAGTGATCGTCACTGCAATAGCCACTCCTGCAGCCTCCCTTAGCTCTCCCTTGGCCCTACCGATCCCCTCTCTCTCTCCAGTATGGCAGGGCCTTGCCTGAACTCAACAGGGGACAACTCCTACACCGTTGTTTATCCTCCTAATCTCTCTAAGACTGCTGCTAAAACCTTCAAACACTCCATTCTGAAACGTCACCCTGAGACCCTGATCTCTGACCTGCGTTATAGCGCTGACAAGGGCACAATCATTAATGACCTCATCTTCTACTCCAGAAAAACATCCTTATGGCGCGCAACCATTTCGAACCTCCTTAACGTACACGAATCCAGGAACATTCCGTACGGCACCAAGCTCACGATCGCGCCCTCCTTAAATTTGCGAACTGGCCTTACCATCACCTTATACAAAAACGGCATCGTCCTTATCCAAGCACCAAACAAAGACCTCAACAAATTCGCGGACCTCTACACCTTCCTCAAAAAACACGTGCACGACCCTTATCCCTCCACGCTCCCCCGGCACCAGCTTTCGTCACCCGACCCCCTCCTTCGCTCCGATCAACGCAGCCCAAAGGGCATGGTTAAAAGACCCATGTTAAGCCCCACAATGACCCAACCACTCCCCCTCACCCCCCCATCCCTTCCTACGGTGCAGACTAGACCAACCCAACCCCTGCCGTTCCGCACTCTTAACTGCTCTCTAGGCAGTGTAACCCATACTTCCGCTAGGGAATTTCCCTCCACTCCCACACAACCTCCTCCATCCCTCAAATTTATCATGCCGCCGCCCCCTTCCTCCAACCAGCGCTCCTCCCCCACACCCATAGTGACTCATACACTAGACACCTGCGGGGCAGCGAACACCAGCCCCAACGATCCCTCGACCGGTCTGCCAAGCGCGCCTAGCCACTCACAAACTCCTCCTCTCAGGATCTATGACACAGGTCGGTCTAGCCCCACTACCATGCTACCCGATCATGCCAACGGAACCGATCCCAAACCATTGACCTCCTTCCCGCAAGCACTTCCCTCACTTATGGATATTGAAACTCTGCACCTCAGAGCAGCCAACCTAACTCAGAGCATCCATAACTCCATTCTGGAACTGAAAAACATCCTTCACCTCACCGAACTCTCCTTCTCGAACTTCAAGCTCCCACAGAACTCAACTCCCCCCCCCTTTCACCAAGCCCCTCCGTCACCCGTTATCGCTCTCCCTGAGACACCTTCGCCCTCGCAAGCAGCCCAGCTACCTCTCGGAGGAGGAAATTCTAGCCCTCCTCCTTACTTACAAGTCTGCTCCTGAAACCCCAAGTCCACTGAACATGATTGACGAACACGTTATCCATACGGTTGCAATCAACTCCAATAGATCAACTACTCTCCGCAACAGAGGAGTTATTAACAACAACAACCTAGCGCAAGTACCCATTTCCACCCTAACTCACGACACACACCTGACCCCCCTCTCTTCGGCCTCTTAATAAATTGCTGCTCAGCAGTAAAGCACGCTTTTGATGTCGCCGATCTCATCCAGAGCCAAAAATCTGACGTAGCAATCCTGACCGAATCTTGGCTCAATGAATCCTCATCTCCTTGCCTAGACCTACTAGTCCCTCCTAATTATAATATCTCAAGGCTGGACAGGCAATCAAAAAAAGGGGGAGGCATTGCTTGCATCTACCATTCTAACCTCCTCGTAACTGAACTTCATGCAGATCCCACAGACTCCTGCGAATACCTTGCACTCTCCATATGCAACAACGCCACTCAATTGTGCAGACTGCATATCTTCTACCACCCCACAGGTATGAATGACACCTTCACTGCTCACCTCATGGAAATCATCACAGCCAAGGTTTCCCCCAATTCTAAAGACATTTTCCTCGGTGACTTCAATCTGCACTGGAACGACCTCAAGGACCCTCAGGTCAACGCCATTTAAGACTTCCTGTCCGACCAAGCCCTTACCCAAGCCTGCACACTCCCAACACACACGAAAGGCGCCACTCTACATTGGATCATTGCTAAGGAATCAGTGGTCAAGCTTATCTCTATAGACCCATGCGACTGCTCTGTTCACCACACTATTACCTTCCACTTACCTGGCACCCACAAGACAAGGCCACCACAACCTGTGAATCCAAAACGTTGGGTTAGAGACACAAAGAACCTAGATCTCGTGAAACTGGCTGCACGCTGCGAGATTGACCTCCTCCCCCCCCCCCATATATCACAACGGTCAACAACCTCACAGAACACTATACCTCGACTATGTCTAACATACTTTTTTTTTAAATAATTGTTTTTATTTGATTTTAACATTTTGATGCACAAACAAAAAACAGCATTTTAGTCTTAAGAGTATATGAATACACATGTGATTGGTAAACTGCACATATACCATTTCGTTCTTACAAGAGTGTTCCATGGTGAGTACATTTAGTATCACTCCCCTCATTATCGGTAAAGTCCGTCTGTCTGTGCTGTTTCGGGCGTTGCACATTCCAGCCTGCTCGGCACCTCACATTCCTGTTACATTTATGTTATCTGACAGAAGTATTTGGAACAGTACATAATCAACACTTACACAGTAGCATTCCCACCTTCCCTCCCTTATATCGACCCAGGTTATGCATGGGAGGCAGGCAGTGAAGCGGCAGGGGGGGGGGGGCGCCAACGAGTCCCTGGATATTAAAAGGGAATGTCATTATGATTGCTGCTCAGGTGCATCGTCTTCGGAGACTTGTGTATGATGTGTGAGAAGATATGCCTTCAATGGGTCCCATATATCCTTGGGGCGTGAAGCCCGGGGAAGTAAGTCTGCATACTTAGTGAGTTGCTCCTGACAGTATATTAAGTCGGTGAGCCATTCCTTAAATTTCGGTGCCCGCCCCTGCCCCATCTACATGCAATTCGGCGCTTCGCTAGAAGGAGGGCCACATCAAGAAATTTGCGGTAAGATTTGGCAACATGTTTAGTATAGCCCAGGAGGGCGGTCAGAGGGGTGCACTCCAGGGCTTGCATAGTCATCTGATCCAAGGCATCAAACACGGTGTCCCAGTAAATGCGCACCTCCTGACAGTCCCAGGCCAGGTGTAGAAAGTCCGCCCCAGGGGCATTACATCGGGCACAGCGATCCGAATCAGACAATTTATATTTATACAATTTTACCGGAGTATAGTATGGACAGTGTAAAAATGTATAGTGCGTGATACGCAGCTTATGGCTGGCAGCAATTCGCTCAGTGTGCTTGCTGCAATATGTCCATTGATCATTGGTGAGGGTGTATCCCAATTCTGCATCCCAATATGCTCTGGAAGGGCATGGGGGGTCTTTCTTGCGCAGTGTGTACCATATGATATAATGTAGAAACCATGTGTTGTGGGGAGTCGGCCCGTAGAAGCCACTGCAGAGGAGCCACTGTGGGAGGCTCATGTGGGAAGTCTGGTGTGACAGACCGAAGGCCTTGCCGTAAACGTACATAAAGAAAGACTTCTAGGGGGGTTGGTTGGGTTTCTTTAAAGATGTGAGTAAGCGTACGGAATTCTCCATTATGGTATAGATCACCCCAAGTGGTGATATTGGTATATCCCCGGAGTTTGTGGAATCCTGTTTCCTGCATGAGTTGCATTTGTGGATGATATGCCAGTGGAAGCAGTGGAGAGTAAAGCATGGGACACCTTAATAACTTCAGTATGCGATGCCAGGCATTTAGTGTGCAAGTGAGTGTAGTAGGCGCTGTGTCTCTGAGTGCGGGTGGGTTAAATAGGACACCTTCTAATGGTATTGGGTCCGCCAGCCAATGTTCCACCGCAACTTGCGGCATATAGCGGGGAGGGTGGAACCAGTAATAAGCATAGTGTGCTTGTGCGCAGGTGTAATATAGTTCAAAATCCGGAATATCGAAGCCCCCTTGTGCATAGGGTCTAGTGAGCACCCCCCATTGTAAACGAGGCTGTTTGCCCCCCCATACTAATCTGATCATTTCCGTCTTCAGCATTGTGAAAAAGGTCCGGCCTGGATTATACGGAATATTAAGAAACAGATATAACACCTGGGGCAGAACCACCATTTTAATCAATGAAGCCCTCCCCGCCATTGAAAGGGGTAGAGAAATCCAGCGCGTGACATTGTCAGTGATACGATCTAGGGTTCTGCCATAATTTAGACGCATGAGCTCTTTTTGCTGCCGCAGGGGTGAGAGGGAGGATCTGCGATTTCTCCCAATTTATGTGGATACCAGACATTTTCCCAAACACGATGAATTCGTGGAGCAGCGGATTGAGATTATTTTGTGGATCCCGAACATAAAGCGTAATATCATCCGCGTACAGTGATAGTAAAATTTGCCGCAAGTTACATCGGAACGCTTTTTCTTGATGGTGGTTGGCGTAGCTTGGCTGCCAGAGGCTCTATCGCCAGGGCGAACAACAAGGGCGAGAGCGGGAACCCCTGTCGGGTACCCCTAGTAATGGAAAAAACAGGTGATGTGTAGCCATTTATGCAGACCTTAGCCACGGGAAGGTGATACAACAGTTTGATCCAGGAGAGAAATATTGGGGGAAATCCCATGCGCTGCAGGATCCCCAGTAGATAATCTCACTCAACTGAATCGAACGCCTTAGTGGCGTCGAGGAAAACTGCCGCTAATGGCAGTTCTGGGTCTACGTTGTGGTGTAGTGCAAACAACGCACGGAGGTTATGGGTAGTTGCTCTGCCAGGTATAAAACTTGCTTGATCAGGGAGGGCCAACTTGTCCATAAGCAAATTTAACCTGTTCGCTATAACCTTCGCCAGGATTTTAGTGTCACAGTTGATGAGGGAAAGTGGCCTATAAGAGTCACACTTAAGGAGGGATTTTCCTGGTTTCAGCAAGGAAATGATGTGTGCTTCTCGCATAGAAGGGGGGGGAAGTCTGCCCTGGTCTAGTGCATCTTCGAACACCTCTTGAAGGATGGGGGCCAGCAATTCAATGTATGTTTTGTAGAATTCCACCGGGATTCCATCTGACCCAGGTGCCTTCCCCGATTTCATGCGCATTATGGCTTCTTTGATTTCATCCAATTCAAAGGGAGCACTGAGAAACTCCCGTTGAGAGTCGCCCAGCCACCCCAAAGCTACTTCCTCTAAATAATCATTAAGATCTAGTTCGTCACGCCTCTGCGATGTGTACAGTGAGGCGTAATGATTAGTGAAAGTCTGTACTATATCCGCAGTGTCCCTGTAAATGATATCCCCCGGGCCCTGAATCTCCAGCACATTGTTTGTGAAGCGCGGCTTTCTTATAAGTGCTGCTAGTACCTTTCCGGGGCGTTTCCCCTCTCCATATCGTCGAGCCACCCAGTGTTTGCCTCTAAATTTCACTTCCCTGTCAGCAGTGTCTATATATTCAGTAATTTTGTCTCGCAATTCTTGCTGTACCTGTCCATCTGTGTCGGCGCCAAGCCTTGCCTCTAGGTGTTTAATTTCAGTTTCTAATCTTTTTAAATATCTCTGTATATCTTGTAGTACTCCAGAGCTTTTGGATATGTAGAAACCCCTAATCGTAGCCTTAAAGGCTTCCTACACAGTCGCTTCGCTGTCCACTGATCCCTTGTTCCTCTGTAGGAACTCCTCTATTTCTTGACCCAGTTCTTCTTGGAAAACCGGGTCCAGGAGTGTTAGAGGCTGGAGCCGCCAGGCCCTTGGGGGGGCATCATACCCTGGGGGATTAAGTGCCAGTCTTACAGGAGCGTGGTCCGAGTATGTTCTGGCTAGGTGTGTGGCCATCACAATCAGGGGGCCTAATCCACGTGTACAAAGAAGATAGTCGAGGCGGGCCCAGGACGCATATTGCGTGGCGTGATGTGTGCCTTCAGTGGTGTGCGGGTGGAGGTAGCGCCAAGCATCTATTACCCCATTAGCGTTCATTATGTTACGTAGCGTTTTATATGTGCCATTGTAATGCCGTGGGGCTGGGTTGGATCTGTCCATCGCTGGGTCTAAGGTAACATTGAAGTCACCTCCCCATATAAGATGAGTGGACCCTATTTCCACACTTTTTCCCCATAATGTATCAAAAAACTCGGGGGAGTCTGTATTGGGGGCATAACAGCAAGCCAGGGTGACATAGTCTGTGCCCAATCTACCCCAGGCCAAACAGTAGCGACCATGCTGATCATGCGCTGTTCCGGCCAGGGCGAAAGGAAAGCCTTTTTTTATTAGTATAGCCGTCCCTCTGGAGCAAGCAGAATATGATGAAAATATGCCGTGCTCCGCCCACTTGCTAGCAAAGGAGTTCTTATGTCTGGGGTTGAGGTGAGTCTCCTGGAGCATGGCGATATGAATCCGGTGCCTGTCTAAATATGTCAGGACTTGGCGGCGCTTTCTTGGGTCTCCCAGACCCCTAATATTCCAGGTTAGGATCTGAACTGTTGGAGTGCTCATATGATTAGTCATGACTGGGGGTGTGATTGATTGAGCAGCATGATAGGTAGCAGCCACTTGTGAGGTTGATTGGAACGACCATGGTACAATTGGACATCACATGTGTTTCTTGAGTGACAAGTAAACTGAATTAACAACCCTATACCTCCCCCCTCCCACTGAAGCATCCCAATTATGCCAGAAACATGCGTCCTCCCCCCACCCCATGTCCCCAAGTTACCCAGAAACAATTTCTGCAAGAATGCCAGCAGTAGACATTAGGGGATCGCCCTCGGGGGGAACTTCCAGGGGGTAGCACATACTCTCCCCACCCGCAGGGAGCCTCCACGTTGGGGTGACCAGGCTCCCCAAGGGTAGAGGTGCCCAGAGTGGAATGTGTCCCATGATCCCAAAAGTCACTTATCTGGTGTTGGCCTCCAGGCGATTAGGCACGTTCAGGAGCCAGGTTGCATAGTTCTGTCTTAGTGCCTCTGGTATATGGACCCACTGCGGCGGGATCCTCCGGTATTGTGCGTGCTTTTTTTCTGTGTTCTCGGATGTAGTTCATCCACGGTGCAGTACTTCCTTAATCCTGTGTCGGTGATGCGGATCTCGGTGAAGAGTCCGGCGAACCCTTCGAGTTGTTATTGCGTCGGAGGTGTTTCAAGAATTCGTCTACTTGCTGTGGTTTGGTGTAAAACGACTGTTTCCCTTGATGGGTGACTCTCAGGCGTGCTGGGTATAGGAGGGCGTAGTCAATTTGGGCATCACGCAGTTTTTTTTTTTAACTGGCACAAATGTACGCCTTTCTTCTTGCACGGTAGCTGTGAAATCTGGGTATATGGTGAATTGGTTGCCTTCGTAGGTTAGTTGGCGTTTTTCTCTCGCTGCCCTGAGGGCGGTGTCCCGGTCCTGGTAATTTAACATACGGGCGATTATTGGCCTCGGCGTGCTGCCCGGGGGAGGCCGGGGTCCCAGAGATCGATGCGCCCTCTCGACGAGGAACTGGGATGAGAAAGAGTCGGAGCCAATTGTGTCTCGTAGTGGACGTTCGATGTAGTCCTCCATTTTACCAGTGTTGGTACTTTCCGGTATTCCAAGCACGCGTATGTTATTTCTCCGACTTCGTGCCTCTAAATCTTCATTCTTTGCTGCTATAACTTTCAGCACTTTATCCATGGTGTTGACCTTCGTCTGAAGTTGAGAGGTGGTGTCTTCACTGTCGGAGACGCGGCGGTCCACCTCCTTAATACGGTCCTCATGGCCTTCTAATTTATGCACTATGGCGTCCATGCGAATATTCATTGAGTCCATTTTATCAGCAATAGCGGCTAGGCCTTGTCGCACTTCTAGTAGTAAGGCCCTCATGTCATCCTCTGGCACAGGAGGCCTCCCAGCTGTCGAGGCGTCGGCGCCTGCTGTTGTGTCCTCATGTTGCGTGCGCCCGCTCCTTCTGGCATTGAACGTAATCCTGGATTGTTCCATGTCAGTTTTACCCATGATTTGTTTTGCGTGGCTCTCGTGGTCTGGTCTGGATACTGGGTGGTAGTGCCGTCTGACTCGGCCTCAGGGTGTAGCTGTCAAGAGGCCAGCTGTATCGCGTTCTGTAGCAATACAGCACAGCTGTGTCTGCTACCTGGCTTAGGGATGTCTCACTCCCTTTGCGGTAGTACTCTAGGCAGAGTCAGGCAAGCCGCTTTAAAATGATTGGGTAGTGCGGAGTCCGCGCTCAGGGTGCTTCGCGTCCGGGCTTATACCCTTACTCCTCTGCGAAACGGGGCCTTTGCAGGGTAACGTACCGGTGAGTATCGCCCGCCCGATTCTGTATGGAGGGGCCTCTCTCCCAAGCTCTCCGCCGATGGCCCTGGTAGCGCTAAAAGCAAGCAGGTAATTCACTCTTCTGGGCCGCCTCAGGCGCTTGCTGGCCCGTTCTGCAATCACTTAATGGAGGGCGGAAATAAACACAATGCTGTGATCCTGCCCGTCTCCAACCCCACGCTGCAGTATTAAGGCCCCGGGCGGCGGCCGGCAATTTGACCCTGCTCATATGCGCCAGCGGAGCGATCCCCAGAACGTCCTCCACTCAAGTTTCAGTCAGCGGCAAGCAGATTTCAGATGGTGCTCCCCCGGCGCAGCGGCCTCCGGGTATCTGCAGCTCTGGCAGTGCGGTCCCCACCGGGACGTTCGGGTAGATGTCCCACCCTCACAGTGCGGCGTGACCCGTTACGGTGTCTGTAGCGCCCGCGAGCTCCCCAGCTCAATATCGCCATCTGGTAGGGGATGGGAGCGGGTAGCAGTACTCACTCCGATGTGGTTGGTCTTGCGGGCTCCGCTAGAGGCCCTGCCACCACGTGGGCGCCGCGGGGTCGCGTGCCAGGCGCAGACCAGGATGAATTCCAGGCTCCCCCGTCTCAGCAGCCGCAGTCACGGGCACCCGCCTCCACGGCTGCCAGGAATGTCCGTCGCCCTTCAGACTCGCGTGATGCACTGTCCAGATCACCGCCGTTCCTTCGCTGTGGTTTTTAGCCAGCTGGGATCATTTAACGAGGATATTTGGTCGGATGATTGCTCCGGGCTGCAGGAGCCACACTACAGAGCGGCCATACTGCTTGTGCGCCACCTAGCGCCCCCGACTATGTCTAACATACTTGATGATCTTGCCCCGCTAAAGCTGAAAAGAACCCAAATCAAAGACAGAAACCCCTGGTTTAACGGATTCCTTAACAATGAAAGGAGAACCCTCCGGCAGACAGAAAGAAACTGGAGACAGCACCCCTCAGCTTCCCACTTAAAACTTCTGCGTCAGACCAGAAATGCCTATAATAGGAACATCCTCAATTAAAAAAAAAAAGAATTCTTCAGATCAGAACTGGAGAATGCCAAGAACAGACCTCGCATGCTCTTCGAAATGGTCAAACACCAATCTAATAAACTGGCTAAAACCTCCAAAGAAACCCCTAAATCTCTAATAACATGCAAGGAATTCTCCTCCTTCTTCTCTGACAAAATTACTGCCCTAGGAAACGAACTTAGATCCGCTACCTACTCCCAACCCCCTCCGGACCTGCCTCATCTCTCCGCGCTGCCCCCCCAGACTTCACCCAAAAACCAAGCGCACTGGTTCAACTTCAAAGTTTATGACGACCATTCCGTCTCGGAAATTCTATCCTCCTTAAACCCAAACAACCACTTTAATGACCCACTCCCCTCCAACTGTTTGGCCGCTGCCTCCCAATCTATCATTCCTATTTGGACTGCAATAATCAACGCCTCCCTTCTTCACGGGTCGATACCTGACTCTCTAAAAGCCGGTCAAGTCATCCCCATCTTAAAAAAACCTACGCCGAATTCTGCCTCTCTAGACAACTTTAGACCTATATCCAATATCCCACTCCTAGCTAAAGTTCTGGAGAAATGTGTGCAACTGCAGCTGAGCCAACACATCACCAACTTCAACCTACTAGACGATTTCCAATCCGGGTTCAGGCCTGGGCACAGCACTGAAACCACCATTCTCCACATCGTGGATGATGCCCTCCAAGCCCTTGACCAAAGCAAAACCTGTCTCCTAATCCTTTTAGATCTATCCTCGACTTTCGATACGGTCAACCACGAAAAACTTCTCGAACGCCTCAAACTCAGGATGGGACTGGATGGCGCCGTGCTCAAATGGTTTAGGTCCTTCCTCCAGAACCGCTCCCAGAGATTCTTAATCAAGGGTAACCTTTCCGCTCCCTCCCAGATTACGGTCGGAGTCCCCCAAGGATCAACCCTGTCCCCTACCCTCTCCAATCTTTACCTCGAACCGCTAGCAGAAGTACTACGCACCGCCAATATCTCCTACCACATGTATGCCGATGACACCCAGATCTACATCAAAATCTCTTCTCCGGAGGAGATTTTTTCCCTGAATGAGGCCTTGAAGTTGACTATCCAATGGCTCACCTCTAACCAGCTCAAACTAAACGCACAAAAAACTGAATTCCTTCTAATCTCCCCACCCAAAACCAACCCTGACATTCGGGAATGGACTAAGTCGATCACAGTCCTAAACTGCCCACCGACCATAGAGGACTCTGCCAAATCGCTTGGAATAACCCTGGACGGCAGCTTGAATATGCGTGACCACATCAACTTGATGGCCAAAACCGCCAGGTTTCACCTGAGCTATCTAAGAAAACTAAAACCTTTCCTTGACACTCCCGACCTAAAAATGGCAGTCCAGGCACTAGTTATCTCCAGACTTGAATATGGATGCTCTACCCTTTCTGGCCTACCCAAGATCTCCCTGGCCCCCTTAAAAGCCTGCCTCAACGCTGCCGCCAGACTCCAAACAGGTTCAAAAAAATTCGACCACATCTGAAAGCTCTGAACTGGCTTCCTCTTGAGGCCAGAATCCATCTTAAACTGGCATGTATCACTCACAAGGCTCTATACACTAAATCCTCTGCATTTCTCGCTCAGAAACTCGTGGTATCCGGATTCTGAAGCACGGAGGACAGAAGGAGTGCTGGCTATTTAGTCAGGAGAAGGCAGACAACAGGCAGAGAGTGCAGCAACAATGCAGACATCAGATTGTGGTTGGGAAGAACCACTGGAGCTAAAACTCCAATGAATAATGCAGGAGAGAGTTTAGCAGTTGGGGAAAGGAAGTCATTAGAAGAAATCCACCAAAAGCAAAGGGAGTATGATCAAACAAAAAGACAGAGTTACACAACAGAAATGGCTTGAAGATTTTAAGTGGGCAGTGATTGAAGAAAAGGAAACTAACGGAACTGTCCTAGAAGAGGCCAGTTTGAAAAAAAGTTTTGTATTGTGCAGTTTGCAGGAAGTTTCCTCATCTTGCAGATACTAAGTCTTCCTTATATGTTGGAGTAACAGAAAATTCAAAAGGAGACCTTGGAATGGCACAACAAGAGCAAATCACATGAAAAAGCATATTCCATGAAGCTGCAATTCAAAAATCCCACGAAACCTGCATAGTCAAATCGATCACAAAAATGCATTAAAAAATATCCGGCACTTTAACATTCTATTTAATACAGCCTATTATCTTGCAAAAGAAGATGAGGCTTTTACTAAGTTTCCAAAACTCTGCACACTGCAGAAAAAGAACAATCCTGAATGGAATTTGGAAAATGATACCAATGATCATAAATGCCGTAACTTTGTAATAGCAATTTCAGAGACCATAAAAATGACAATCCGATCACAGATAGAAAATGCTAGGTTCCTCAGTGTTCTGTTGGATGGGTCAACTGACAAAGGAATACTGGAACAGGAATGGATTTATGTACGATTCGTTGTGAAGGCACCCTTGTTACCCATCTGTTTGACATCGTCAGGTTGAAAAGCTCCACGGCACTCAGAGTGAAAAATGCTATATTACTTGGTCTGCAAAGCATGGGCATATCTCTGCATATTCAGAGTGAGAAATGCATTGGTCTGAATACAGACCGTGCTGCTGTGAACCTGGGCAGTAAATCTGGTACTGTGAAGCAGCTACAGGAGGAAGTCTCCACAAATCAAGGATTCGACAACTGCGATCACTTTGCAGTTGTGCACAGTGTAATCACAATCTAGAACTTGCTGTGAGTGATGTTAAAAAAGAAATACGTTCATAGTTATCCAAATTTGAAGAGGTGCTCAAAGGATGTTTCAAACTATTTATTGCTATACTCTCTTTATTCAAAACAGCACCATTTTCCTGCCTATCTTAACCACAGGTTGAATTTCCACAAACTCGCCAGACAACTGTCCTCCCCCTCCTCCACCCACACGCCCTGCATCCACAGAAGCAGGAGCGGTGACTGCGCCTTCTCCTACCTCGCCGCAAAGACCAAGAACCGCCTTCCCTCTCCTCCTCCAGACAGCCCCCACCCTGCAGGAATTCAGAAACCGCCCAAAAACCTGGCTGTTCGACTGATGACCCACAGCAGCAGCACACCTCCACCCAGTGCCTGGATGATAAGCAGCGCTATACAAATCCTGATTGATTGATTGACTGAACACAACCTTCCAGGTCCAATATGCAAAACTGTCCTTATTTGAAAGAACATAGACTTGTTCTGGCTATAGTAGTCTCTTGGCTCAGTCTACATCAACCTCGTCATTGATACAAGTAAGGTCCTGTTGAAAAAAGTTATTTCACCACCGCTAGTTGATACAAGGCGGTGCACCTCTCTTTACTCAGATGCTACCTAAAGATTGCCAAGAATCAATCAGCACAGCAACAATATAAGCAAATGTAGATTTACCAGCATGTATTGATTAAAAAAAAAAAAAAAAAAGTTGTGTACTTGCCTCAACCTCAAAGCTGGCACTGTTGTTCGTTGTAATGCAAATAAAATTGGATGGGCTATGGTTGACACTTCTAATTCACACCAGACTCCTGTGTTGGCTACCTGCGCTAACCTAGTTCAACGACTTGGACAAAGTATTCCAAGACAGACAGTATTCCAAAGACAGAAAGCGTTGCATCTTAAGAACGCAACCCCTATTTCTGTCTATGTTTAGTTCAGATCATCAGAATCTTCACCAACAAGTAGGTGCACGATATGTTGTTAAGAGATGTTATTTCAGTGATGTGTTAAAGTTTTTGTTTTTTTCCCGCCGTATTTATTATGTTGGTATTCACGCAAACTTACACCACCTCTGATGCCCACATCTAGGGGAGGTACCTAGGTGACCAATTTAAATATGATGTGTGCTAGCAATTTGGTTGGGCCATGTTTTCTTGGGTTGTTTGCGCTGCAAATGTTTAGAAGAAAATTTGTATGAGACCAGTTTGTGGGTCGAGTGTATTGATGTTAGGTTGAGTCGATAATTCTAGTCACTAGACCTGCAGGTCTAGTAATATTTTAAAGATTTTTCACTATAGATGTTTCTTGGTGGTGCATACTATTGTTTGCCAGTGGAGTGTACTGGTGAATGAAAAATCTCCTAGTAAGCACAACGGAAAGTTTCAATTCTATTAGGGACGCGGAGGCGAGGATTATGTTCATCTTTCTTTATTCCTTTTTCCAGCAGCTTCAACTTTCACTTAACACTAAACAACAACAAGCATTGGCATAGCCAATAGGTCTCGCTATTGGGGCCTTATAAGAATCTTATCTGAGCCTCTTGTCACCATCATGCATTTAGGAATAATCAGGGTGACAGAAGAAATGTTGCAAAATAAAAATGTATCAGACTCGCTGAGTTACCAAGAATGACTCAGCGAGCCGGTCTGCCTCTGTCCGCTATGGAAAGTTAGGGAAGGGATTAGCAGAAAGGAGCTGCTTTTACCTGCATGGGATCTCAGAGAGCATAGGAGATACAGCGGCCCGGCTCTACCCTGCCCCCTCCTCCAATGGCCGCTCCGGCAGAGCCTGAGAGGCAACAACGGAGGAGCAGAGCGGCCTCCAGGAACTGTCCAGGACGGGAAAGCAATGCATAGTTGAAATGTAAACTCAACGTCTGCCACAGAAAATAAATGCATTCAACCTGTGAGGTGCGCTGGGGTGAAGTTACCATAATGCAATACAGGGTTGAAAATGTAAAAGCAGCATCCGAGACAGGAAAGCAATGCCTCCTTAAAATGTAACCGAGAGGTATGTAAGCCTAAATGCAAAATATAAACAAGGCGTCTGCCACAGAAGAGTGATGCCTCCTTTAACAAGCCCTCACAAAGGAAAACAAGACGCGCGGCCGCGAGACGCGCTCTGTGGTGGGGGAGGGGCGGAGCGAGGCGCTTGGGAGAGCAAGCAAGAGAGGAAAGCCAGATGGCGCCTGATCGCGCGCTGTAAGGGTGCCGCGAGGAAAGCCAGATGGCGGCTGTGCGCGTGCCCGCGCGCGTAACCGCAAGCTTTAGGCCACAAGCAAAAGCTTGTGGTCGGATTTGTAAAGCCCACTCACTAAATGTCTCGCCAGACCAGCGCATGCGCTGGCTCAGGCGAGACCTAGAAAACTAGCACTCCCATGGTGCTTTCAGTAGGGGTCATCCACAGTCCACCAATAGGCAGTCTGTAACCTCCATTAAGGCGGGTGCTTCCTGTGCCACCTCCTCTTTCTGGACTGCGACCTCCCTATCCTCTAGTCTCATCAGTCCGTTTTGGAACTTTCAGAACCTGGAAGAAGTCAAAGACAAGCCAAACTTTCAGAACCTGGAAGAAGCCAAAAACAAGCCAATGATTCTGATCTCAAGGTACAACCCAAAAGCATCACTAGACCATGGTGCAAATTATACCACAATATGAACAGTAAAGAACACCAATATCCCTTGTCCCCAAAGGGATCTTCAACCCTAGATAAAACAATATCAAAGCACATACTTATACCATACGATAGAATCTCTCCTTGATGGATGAATATCTTAACAGTACCAGGTTGGGAACAGGACTCTCAGACCCTGGGCGGGAATAATCCTTGCCTCCGCATCCTTAATAGAATTGAAACTTTCCGCCATGTTTACTAGGAAATTTTTCATTCTATGTCAGGACCAGGTGCGAGGATTATGCTCGTTCACAGCTTATCCACCACCGACGACGCCATGTCCGTGACTGGTTTAAAGTAGAAAATCTTAAACATTGAGTCTGATGACCAGTCTGCGGCGTTTATAATATCCTCCAAGCTGGTCCCCAAGGAAAAAGCTTTTGAAGCCATCGCTCCCCTTACTGAATGGGCGCCAAACTGCGAGACATTAATACCCACTTCCTGCATCACCCATCTGATCCAACGGGCTATGGTTGGAGGCGTAACCACTTTGAAAGGTTTCCGTAGGGATATCAACAGTTGGCATTCCCCTGGTGGACGAGTTTCTTATGTCAAACTCTCATATTCTTTGAGGCATCTGACGACGCACAGTTTTGGTGAGTTATCAATTGCTGGATAGGACACCACCCTGGAATCTGATTTGGTCCTATGAACAATATGGAAGGAGACCCCTTGCGGGGAGAACACCCTTCCGGAGATGTCCAGAGCTCTAACATCAGACACTCATCGACATGAAACTAGACACAAGAGCATTGCCAGTTTAGCTGACAGTTCCTTACGGGACAGATATTTGTAAGGCTGCCAAGATTGGAATAGGTGCAGAACCTTATTGACGTCCCATTGCGACCAATACCTGGGCTCTGGAGGGAGCGTGAGCGAATTCCCCTCATCAATTTACAGATCATCTGATGCTCCCCAACTGGTTGTCCTTGAACAGGCGCGTGGCCTGCCGAGATCGCCGACCTGTAAGAGTTGATAGTGCGGTACACCAAGCCTTGGGTCGCAAATGACACCAAGAAATTCATAATGGCTACCACCTCGCACCCCATGGGATCCTGGTCATTGCGGAAACACACTAACCGACCCATCTGGTCCATGCTGATTTGTATCGTTTGCTTGTGCTGTCTGCCCAAGCTGCTCCCAGTAACCTCTGCGCATCATTCAATAGGCCTGAGACTCTCCAGCGATGCCTGAAATCCGCCAGGCCACTAAGGGCATTCTCCCTTGCTGGACTAGAGGATGGGGATTGCCTTGGGGATCCCTCAGAAGAAAAGGATCTCGGGGTAGAAGGAATGGAGAATCCCAGGAAAGTTCCAGAAGAACTGGAAACCACACTGGAGTCCTCCAGTATGGGGCAATCAACACCACTTTCGCCTGTTGCCTGCGAATGTGCGCCGTGAGCCTCATTATCATCGCCAATGGAGGGAAGCCGTATCCGGTCACCCTGGACCAATCTTGGAAAAAAGCATCCGTCGCGGTAGCCAGAGGGTCTGGTTTCCAACTGAAGAAACGCGGTAGCTGGTGGTCCAGACGGGATGCAAAAAGGTCTATGGAGAACGGGCCCCACATGTTGTGCAGTCTCCGAAAGAATGGAGGATGCAGCTGCCACAGGCTCGTGTCTGACCAGCTCCTGGAGCACCAATCTGCTATCATGTTGGAGGTTGTTGGGAGGTATTCCGCCATCACCGAAATGTTGTGGGAGAGACAAAACGTCCAAAGGTCCTTGGCCAAGTCTGCTAGAGCCTTGGACTTCGTTCTTCCGAGATGGTTGATGTAACGGACCGCCGAGACATTGTCCATCTTCAGGAGCACGTTGCAAGACACCTTGTCCTTTGTCCATCACTGGATTGCAAAGGAGCCCGCCATCAATTCTAGGCAATTGATGTGGAGCTGGCTTTCTTCAGCGGACTACTTTCCTCCTGTAGAGGAGTCCCCGCAACGCGCTCCTCAACCTGACTTGCTGGCGTCGGACTCTATAACTAAGTCTGGATCGCAGCCAAAGATGGCTCTGTCATTCCAGGCCTCCATATGATCCAACCACCACCTCATCTCCGTGCGCACTTCCTCTGTAATGGGCACCTGATCGGAAAATGGCAGCCCTCTGCGCAGTTGAGAGGCTTTCAGCCGCTGCAAAGCTCTGTAGTGGAGCGGCCCTGGGAAGATTGCCTGAATTGAAAAGGCGAGAAGGCCTACCAATCGAGCTACCTGTCTCAACGAAGTGGAGGAGCGTGCAAGCATTCGCCTCAGTTCCCTGCGTATCTTGGTAATCTTCCTCGCTGGGAGACTCAGAGTGCGGGTCACCGAATCTACAGTAAACCCCAGGAAGGTCACCTGTTGGGATGGGCTCAGGAGAGATTTCTTGGCATTGACCATGAACCCCAGGCCCTGGAGGAGGTCTACTGTTTCCTGCAATTGCTGTGAGAGGCGAAGCGGGCATTGTTCTAGGAGCAGAATGTCGTCCAAGTAAATGAGTCGATAGCCCTTGGCCCTTAGTGTTTCCACTACTGTTTTGAGAACCTTGGTGAAGCACCAAGGGGCCGACGAAAGGCCGAACGGCAGAGATGCAAACTCGTACACATGCTCTTTCCACCAAAACCTTAAATGGTTTGTAGCACCCATGCGTCGGAGGTAATACATCTCCAATTGTGCTCGAAAACTGCCAACCGACCCCCCACCTTTAAATGGGGAAAGGGAGAAAGGCTCACCTGATGCGGCCAGGGGTTGGCCTCTGGCTGTTCCTCTGCCACTGCGGCCTCTGTAGCCTCGACGCATTGGAAGAACTCTTGTCTGCCTGGGTCTTGGTTTTTCTTGCCGCCTCTTTGAGGGCCTTGGGTATAAAAGTGGCTGGTTGAGCGCCCTCTGCCACGACCGGCCCCAACGAAAACGTTAGGGTGGAAAACCTTTTTAATGGAGGACTGCGCCTTGTCCAAGGACGTAAAGGTGGCAACAAACTTTGTCAGCTCTTTGATAAACGGTTCCCCGAAGAGACCACCTTGACCTACTGTGCCCGCTTCGGAAGATGCTCAATACCCTAGCTTGGGGTCCACTTTGAGGAGAAAGGAGCGTTGCCGCTCTGTAGAGAGGGTGCAATTAGCATTACCCAAGAAGACCATTTGTGTGTTGCGCCCAGTTCGAAACCCTTTCTGGAGAAAAGGGGGGGGGGGGGCCTGCCAGTTTGGCCTTCCCCGCCAACTCCAAGATCTTCATAATGGGGCCTGATATATCCAACAACTTATCCTGACAGGATCTCCACGATCTGTCTATCCCCTTTTTTGGGTCCCAGACATACTTTTGAAGGAAAGTGGCCATTTTCGGGTCAACCTCTGGCGTTGTCGCCACCTTGCCCGGTAGGTTGGGACGGGGGCATTCTGCTCTAAGGCAAGGCCTTTTTAACAGGCAAAGCAAATAGGATGACGGACCCAAAGAGATCGCACCTCACTGTAACTGTGCCCTTCTCGTGTGGTGTTTTATCGTGCACACTTCGACACTAGTCACCCTTCAGTGTCACTGTTTTACAGATTACACATATATTACATATAAGTGAAGGTGCACCGAAAAAGAGTAATACAATTTTGTGTTGGTTTGTTCTTCAAACTTCTATTCTTTATTCCAATTTCTTTTAAATCAGACAGCCAACGCGTTTCGTTCCCACTTTACAGTGTGTGGAACTTCATCAGGGCTCGGTTATATCAAATTTGGAAACGTCGTATAAAGGATGACCACGGAATTCTCAGAATACAGGGTTTCCGGAAGTAGGACTTGCCACCTCGATAAGGGGACCAGTCGTCAGTTCCTTGGATTCTTAGGTGCCTAAGAATCCAAGGAACGGACGACTGGTCCCCTTATCGAGGATGTATTTATGGCAAAGGTAGGTTAACTGTATTTTGGAGCACTCTCTGTGCTAGTAGGAGACCTATTGTAGATTAGAGCTACTCTCCTCGTGAATAAATCACTAATTTTGTGCCCACTGAGCGAGCTAGTCGGATATTCCCTTCCGCTATGGGGGCAACTCACCCTTGGTTTGTACCGGGTGTCTAGACAGTCAGGGCCCGCCCTTATCAGCCACCTTGCACCGAAGTGCTCTCTTGCACCTCACATCGTTAATTACTGACCCGTGATGCGGGCGTCTGGCTGAGCCACTAATCGCTACAGACCCACTCCTCCGTGGGCGTAAGGGCTTCCGGACCGTTCAGGCTGCGTGTCGGGTTGCAGGCGCCGTGCCTAACTCTGGACGATCCCGCCGACTAGAGCAACAAGGATCAACGAGACGCAGACACGCGCCCCCTGCACTCCCGAACCGTACTGCACCGCCTGATCTGTGAGGGGGCAGCGAGCAGAGCTTAGAAATCGGTACCGCGGGCCCAAGGAAAATTCCCCGACGAAGGAAAAAACCAACGTGCAAGCCCAAAGCGGGCCGCTAGCGAGCAGTGCAAGTATACAAAACACAACTTAAGTACCATTAATTATATATGAAATTCCCCCCAACCTTGACGAGAGAGAGGGAAAGGAATACTTAACTGCTGGCAGCAGGAAAGAAAGAGGAGGAGGTGACACAGGAAGCACACGCCTTAATGGAGGATACGGACTGCCTATTGGTGGACTGTGGATGACCCCTGTTTCAAGCACCATGGGAGTGCTAGTTTTTTGTTTATTAGAGTTAAGTGAAAGTTGAAGCTACTGGAAAAAGGAATAAAGAAAGATGAGCATAATCCTCGCCTCCGGTCCTGACATAGAATTGTGTCTCAGAGTATTAAACATTTGAGTTCTCTCAGGTAGACGGACGTGTCAACTTGTCTCGGAAACAAAACAAAAAAACATTTAATTTTTTTTATTTATCAAATATGTAATTAACTTTGTTTTTGTGTTAATCTGGGTTTCAAGGCTGCCTGGGTCAGAATTAGCTTGTAACAGATAGCATCTTTTATTCTGTTGAGTGGCTTTAGATAGCGAAGTAAACAGTTTGTTAGTCTCACAACAGTTTTCTAGGTACTAGAGCAGGGCTCTTCAACCTCTTCTGTAATAAGAGCTACTTATGTTCAATGAGAATTATCACGAACCACTACTATTTTTAGTATTGTAACAGTAACCACATCAGACACAGTTACATGAGGCACAGGGTCATGACTGATTTGCATATAGCTGGGTCTGAACTGGGGTGGCGAAGTGAGCTAAAGAATGATGATGGATTCAACCCAGATCTGTGACTGGGGATTAGTGTCTGAAAAGTTTCAGCGCTCCATCCATCATCTCCATGTGTTTGTTTTGTTCGCCCTAAATTGGCAGGATATGCCCAGACGTGGGTCCCTTGCGGACTTTGCCACAGGATTCAAGCTAGCCTGGCTGATGAGGGGTGTCACCCCGAACCCGGTCCCAGGATGCTCGTTTCCAGTCCAGGGAAGACCTGGCTTGGCAGTTCGGGCTGGACTGTTCCCATGAGGCACAGGGTCAAGACTGATTTGCATATAGCTGGGTCTGAACTCGGGTGGCGAAGTGAGCTAAAGAACGATTAAGATTCAACCCAGATCTGTGACTGGGGGTGAGTGTCTGAAAAGTTTCAGCGCTCCGTCCATCATCTCCTTGTGTTTGCACAGTTACATTAGTGGCCACACTTTGCAAGATTACTAGAAGTGATCACCTCAGTGCATCAGGCAGGGTGGACAGCAGTAATGTAATGTAAACAAGAAATGGCAAAGCCAATAGGTCTCACCTTAGATCTTTTGGCTATTTCAATGACTTTTCTTCAATCAATCAATCAATCAATCAATCATGTCACTTATAAAGCGCACTACATACCCGCGAGGGTCTCAAGGCGCTGGGGGAAGAGGGGGGTGGTGCTGCTACTGATCGAAGAGCCAGGTCTTGAGGAGTCTTCTGAAGGCCAGTAGGTCTTGGGTCTGTCGGAGGTTGGTGGGGAGGGTGTTCCAGGTCTTGGCGGCGAGGTGGGAGAAGGATCTGCCGCCGGCGGTCGTTTTCCGGATGCGGGGGACTGTGGCGAGGGCGAGGCTGGTCGAGCGGAGCTGGCGGGTGGGGGTGTAGAAGCTGAGTCGTCTGTTGAGGTAGGCTGGTCTGGAGTTGTGGAGTGCTTTGTGTGCGTGGGTGAGGAGCTTGAAGGTTATCCTCTTGTTGACAGGGAGCCAGTGCAGGTCTCTCAGGTGGGGTGTGATGTGGCTGCGTCGGGGATGTCGAGGATAAGACGTGCAGAGGCGTTCTGGATGCGTTGCAGCCGTCTCAGGAGCTTAGCCGTCGTTCCTGCGTAGAGGGCGTTTCCGTAGTCCAGCCTGCTGGTGACGAGGGCCTGGGTGACTGTTTTTCTTGTTTCGGTGGGGATCCACTTGAAGATCCTGCGGAGCATTCGGAGGATGTTGAAGCAGGATGAGGAAACGGCGTTGACCTGCTTAGTCATGGAGAGGGTGGGGTCGAGGATGACCCCTAGGTTGCGTGCGTGGTCGGTGGGTGGCGGGGCTGTTCCCAGTGATGTTGGCCACCAGGAGTCGTCCCAGGCTGAAGGGTTGGAACCAAGGATGAGGACCTCCGTCTTGTCCGAGTTCAGCTTCAGGCGGCTGGTCCTCATCCATTCGGCGACGGCCTTCATTCCTTCGTGGAGGTGGGATTTGGCAGTGTGAGGGTCTTTGGTGAGGGAGAGGATCAGCTGGGTGTCGTCGGCGTAGGAGATGATGTTGAGGTTGTGCTGTCGGGCGACGTGGGCGAGGGGTGCCATGTAGATGTTGAACAGCGTTGGGCTGAGGGAGGAGCCTTGGGGTACGCCGCAGATGATCTTGGTGGCCTTGGATCGGAAGGGGGCGAGGCGGACGCTTTGTGTTCTGCCGGAAAGGAAGGATGTGGTCCAGTCCAGGGCCTTCTCTTGGATCCCGGCGTCGTGAAGGCTAAACAGCATAAAAACAAAGGCTATGCAGCAGGAAGAAAACAAAAAAAGATTTTAAAAAGTAAGCACAATCATGCTGCCACTGAGCCGTATCATCTTGTAGGCATGTGCATGCATTAAACAGGCATATGCACACATACAAAATGATGCAGCCAGCTGCAGCATCATCGCACCTTTTTTAAACGTTAATGAAGCTGTGGTTAGTGTCGTAAGTCGGGAGGGCAGGGGGGCAGTATCACATGAATGAATGAGAATGACAGGGGGCACATAATCACTTGGACGAACAAGAGCAACATGGGTTGGGTGGGTCAGACAAACATGAGCGAACGAGGGGAACAGGGGGATTACAGAAGCACACAGGAGAGAGACGGCAACCTGAGTGCAGTGGGGAAAAAGAAGCACACAGGTGAGAAAGAGCGACACAGAGTGTGGGCGGACAGAAGCACATTAGGGAAACCGCTCAGAAACACAAGCACTCTCATGGAGTGTTTAAACAAAAAGTAAAAAGTAGCTCCCAAAATGCGAGCAATGAAAGGACACCAGTATCTCGGCAATGTTCCAGGGGAGGGGCAAACCCAAGAAGAGAAAGTAAAGCCCACAGAAGCTAACGAATAAGAAGCAAGCAAATGGGAGTGGCAATATAGTCACCCAATGGTAAGCAATGTGCGGGCTCCAAGGACTCTGTAAGCTGAGAATGAGTCTCTCAATAGACAACGCATGCGCTATCTAGTAGGCAAATGCAAAAACAACAATTGATGGACAGAATGCAGAACAATGTCGTACATTCACCCCAGTACAGAGATCCGGGCCCAAATCCATCGTTCTTTTGCTCACCATGCCATTCCAGTTTGGACCCAGCCATATGCAAATCAGTCTTGACCCTGTGCCCAATGGGAACAGTCCAGCCCGAACTGCCAGGCCAGGTCCTCCCTGGACTGGAAACAAGCATCCTAGGACCGGTTTCAGGCTTTCAGCCCTCATCAGCCAGGATAGCTTGACTCCAGTGGCATGGAGAGCACGGGACCCACGCCTGGGCATACCCGTCCCACTCGGGGTGACAAATGCAACAAGCATTGGCATAGCCAATAGGTCTCGCTTTTGGGACCTTATAAGTATTTAGTTATGCAGCACAATATCCTTGGTGCAACAACATCAACTGTTGCATGGGTAAACACTTATAAGGTCCCAAAAGCGAGACCTATTGGCTATACCAATGCTTGTTTTTTGAGGGGGCATAAACAATTGGAGGTTGAAGGTTGTGAACTAGTACCTGTATTATAACACTAGCAGCGGCCAGACGCTAGGGGAGACTCAACAGATGGCAGATTCCGAGAGCAGGCTGAGGTGGTGTTGAGTGATGTTGAGGTGGTAGTGGTGGTGGTGACTGGTGCTGAGACGATGCTGAGGTGATGCTGAATGATACTTCGGTCTTGCTGAGTGATGATGATGTGGTGGTGTAGTATTGCAAAGGCGATGCTGAGTGATACTGATGTGGTGTTGAGTGATGCTGTGGTGGCGCTGAGTGATGCTGTGGTGGCGCTGAGTGATGCTGTGGTGGCGCTGAGTGATGCTGTGGTGGCGCTGAGTGATGCTGTGGTGGCGCTGAGTGATGCTGTGGTGGCGCTGAGTGATGCTGTGGTGGCGCTGAGTGATGCTGTGGTGGCGCTGAGTGATGCTGTGGTGGCGCTGAGTGATGCTGTGGTGGCGCTGAGTGATGCTGTGGTGGCGCTGAGTGGTGCTGTGCTGGCCCTGAGTGGTGCTGTGCTGGCCCTGAGTGGTGCTGTGCTGGCCCTGAGTGGTGCTGTGCTGGCCCTGAGTGATGCTGTGCTGGCCCTGAGTGATGCTGTGCTGGCCCTGAGTGATGCTGTGCTGGCCCTGAGTGACGCTGTGCTGGCCCTGAGTGACGCTGTGCTGGCCCTGAGTGACGCTGTGCTGGCCCTGAGTGACGCTGTGGTGGCCCTGAGTGACGCTGTGGTGGCCCTGAGTGATGCTGTGGTGGCGCAGAGTGATGCTGTGGTGGCGCAGAGTGATGCTGTGGTGGCGCAGAGTGATGCTGTAGTGGCGCAGAGTGATGCTGTGGTGGCGCAGAGTGATGCTGTGGTGGCGCAGAGTGATGCTGTGGTGGTGCAGAGTGATGCTGTGGTGGTGCAGAGTGATGCTGTGGTAGTGCTGAGTGATGCTGTGGTAGTGCTGAGTGATGCTGTGGTAGTGCTGAGTGATGCTGCCGTGACACAGTGTCTTTGCTAGTTACAGTGGGTAGAAGAGGGGTAGAGGGGGGTAGAGGGGGGTAGAGGGGTAGAAGAGGGGTAGAGGGGTAGAAGAGGGGTAGAAGGGTAGAAGAGGGATAGAAGGGTAGAAGAGGGATAGAAGGGTAGAAGAGGGGTAGAGGGGTAGTAGAGCGGTAGTAGAGGGGTAGTTGGGTAGTAGAGGGGTTAAGGGGTAGTAGAGGGGTAGAAGAGGGGTAGAGGGGTAGAAGAGGAGTAGAGGGGTAGAAGAGGAGTAGAGGGGTAGTAGAGGGGTAGAAGAGGGGTAGAGGGGTAGTAGTGGGGTAGAAGAGGGCGCTTTCGTGTGGGAATTGGTTTCAGGCAGCTTCGCAGCGCGGACTCCAACGCACAACGCAGCATAGCCTAAAGTTTTAATAAAAACCACGCGTGCCTTTGCAAAATGTCAACGCTTCACAAAATGTCCAAAATGTCCAAAAAATGCTAAACGTGTCTATTTCCTCCAATATTTAGATATTTCAATATTCCAGAGGCAAATGAAACTGACGAAGAGGGAGGGGAGAAGGGAGGGGGTAGTGCGAGCAGAGGAGCTTGATTCACAGCGATAGAAGAGACAAATGAAGCTGACGAGGAGGGAGGGGGAGAAGGGAGGGGGTAGTGCAGACAGAGGAGCATGATTCACAGGATAGAAGAGACAAATGAAGCTGACGAGGAGGGAGGGGGAGAAGGGAGGGGGTAGTGCGAGCAGAGGAGCATGATTCACATAGAAGAGACAAATGAAGCTGACGAGGAGGGAGGGGGAGAAGGGAGGGGGTAGTGCGAGCAGAGGAGCATGATTCACAGCGATAGAAGAGACAAATGAAGCTGAGGAGGAGGGAGGGGGAGAAGGGAGGGGGTAGTGCGAGCAGAGGAGCATGATTCACAGCGATAGAAGAGACAAATGAAGCTGACGAGGAGGGAGGGGGAGAAGGGAGGGGGTAGTGCGAGCAGAGGAGCATGATTCACGCGCTGTAAGGTTTAATGAGCCATTACAGAAAGCCAGATGGCAGCTGTGCACGTTCACGTGCGCGTAACCGCACGCTTGAGGCCAGCAAAAGCCTGTGGGTAGCACTTTGAAAACCCACTTACTAAATGTCTCGAAGAGCAGCGCATGCGCTGGCTCAGGCGAGACCTAAAAACAACAATTGATGGACAAGCATCCTAGGACCGGTTTCAGGCTTTCAGCCCTCATCAGCCAGGATAGCTTGACTCCAGTGGCATGGAGAGCACGGGACCCACGTCTGGGCATACCCGTCCCACTCGGGGGTGACAAATGCAAAAACAATTGATGGACAGAATGCAGAACAATGTCGTACATTCACCCCAGTACAGAGATCTGGGCCTAAATCCATCGTTTTTTTGCTCACCATGCCATTCCAGTTTGGACCCAACCATATGCAAATCAGTCTTGACCCTGTGCCCAATGGGAACAGTCCAGCCCAAACTGCCAGGTCAGGTCCTCCCTAGACTGGAAACAAGCATCCTAGGACCGGTTTCAGGCTTGCAGCCCTCATCAGCCAGGATAGCTTGACTCCAGTGGCAAGGAGAGCACTGGACCCACGTCGGGGCATACCCGTCCCACTCGGGGTGACAAATGCAAAAACAACAATTGATGGACAGAATGCAGAACAATGTCGTACATTCACCCCAGTACAGAGATCTGGGCCTAAATCCATCGTTTTTGCTCACCATGCCATTCCAGTTTGGACCCAGCCATATGCAAATCAGTCTTGACCCTGTGCCCAATGGGAACAGTCCAGCCCGAACTGCCAGGCCAGGTCCTCCCTGGACTGGAAACAAGCATCCTAGGACCGGTTTCAGAAGGGTGACATACCCTGAAACCGGTCCCAGGATGCTTGTTTCCGGTCCAGGGAGGACCTGGCCTGGCAGTTCGGTCTGGACTGTTCCCATGGGGCACAGGGTCAAGACTGATTTGCATATGTCTGTGTCCAAACTGGGGTGGCGTAGTGGGCAAAAGAACGATGGATTTAACCCAGATCTTTTGACTGGGGAGAATGTTTGCATTGTCAGCATTCCGTCCATCATTTGTTTGCTGTAACACTTTTCGCCCCTAAGTGGGATGGGTATGCCCAGACGTGGGTCCCTTGCTCACTGTGCCACTGGATTCAAGCTAGCCTGGCTGAAGAAGGGTGACATACCCTGAAACCGGTCCCAGGATGCTTGTTTCCGGTCCAGGGAGGACCTGGCCTGGCAGTTCGGTCTGGACTGTTCCCATGGGGCACAGGGTCAAGACTGATTTGCATATGTCTGGGTCCAAACTGGGGTGGCGTAGTGGGCAAAAGAACGATGGATTTAACCCAGATCTTTTGACGGGGGGAGAATGTTTGCATTGTCAGCATTCCGTCCATCATTTGTTTGCTGTAACACATCTAGTAGGCAAGGCATAAATGAACAGTCAATAATGTTTTGAAGAGTTCTAAAGTCCCAAGCCAAGTACACCGGGGCAGGGCATCATTCTTCAGACCATTTTTTCTAAATAAAAGGAACAGGTTTGAGAATGAAAAGGCCGCCCACCTTGGTTACTATGTTGGGGATGAAGCCATGCATGTATACTCAAACAATTACCTATGCTGCCCGGTGCAGCCACCTTCAGAGTGCAGTGTAGTTACTATTTTTCATATGTTCCATTGGGCATTACTGCCCTTTATCCAATTCTAATGGCGCCCAAGATCCCCACGTCCTAATAATGTGCATATGTCCCCCAATTCCTTACTCCTACGTTGGGGACGAGGAGGAACACCATCAGCAATGAACCTTTAACCTCCATCGCTTTTAGTATTCCACATAGATTTTAGTTGGTAATTTGCGTATTCTCAGGTTTGAATCTACAAGACATTGGTGTTTCAGACCTAAATAAATGTGCGAGCGTGTGCTCTTTCTCTGGATTCTTTTTAAAAGGAGGGATGTATATCTGGCATTACAATTATATACAAAACAGATTGCTTGGTTACTTCACAAAACATCCTAAAACAGTCAGACATGAGTTAGGAGCTAAGGCACTGCTGACATTGGAATTCAGGATTTCCCGTTTACTTCACAGGCGATTTTACCAACTAAGCTACAGCACCACTCTTCAGCCAAAGTTAGCGCCTTTTCCTCAGCCAACCCGTCTAAGTTCTACCTTACAGAGTAAGATGGAAATTTACATATTTTACTTGAGTTCCCAGCAAGAAGCTGTAGAATAATAACACACAAAAGCTTCCCATCACTGAAATATATGGGGTTTTACAAAAATTACTGCGCCAAATTATAGATCACTGTACATACCCCAATAAATTCTGTTTCCAAGTATTTTACGAGATAGTTTCTTTGATGTAAGCATTGCTTCCATTTTCAAGGAACTGTTGCTCAGTTTCTCAGCAGTAAACAAGTGTTCTATTCTAATACAGTGAAAAAGCACATTACACTAAAAAAACAAGCATTGACAAAGCCAACAGGTCTCAGTCCTATAATTTGAGCACTGAGCTGTTGGCTTTGCTAATGTTTGTTTGTAAGGTATTGTATTGTATTGTATTTTTGAGACACAGTGGTACTGCACCTGCTGCACACATGATGATGAACTTATATCCCAGTAGTAGTGTGGGGTAGGGACGGGAAATAACAACATATCTCAGTAGTTGGTTTTGTATGAAGAGTGTGAAAGAGTAAAGCTTGTATTCTTGAATGGACTGGAAAAACACGAAGGATGGAGTGCAATTGGTGTAGAACAGAATTCAACAAGGAGCATAAGCAGCATGTGAACGATGTTAAAATGTAATTGTGGGGTGGCAGCTAATGGGCAGAAAGAACGTGATGAGAGGTTGTGAAGGTCAAACAGGAAGATGGAGAGTGGGTGGTCTACCAGGAGGACATTAGTTGTGTGTTTTTTAATTTTTTAAGTAACATGGGTGATAAAAAGCACAACAAGCGTGGTTTGAGATGAAAAGCAAATGCTAGAGAAAGGTGTTGTGGCACCACTGCACCAATGAAGGCTACGCCCTTGGAAATGGGGAGCAAACTCTAGGGACGGTAGAGAATATGTAGATGGGTGAAATGAAGCAGAAGTGGTTTTTTAGAAGGTTTGTCTGGGGCACGGGGCCACAGCACTTGCTGCACAAACGGAAGTTATGGGCCAGGAAGTGTAGCTGAACTGGCTACGGACGGGAGAGGACGGAGAGATGTGTAGGGGGAGGGGTGCAGCGAAGAAGGGTGACAGCTGCTTGTGGTGTTATTATAGCACAGGAATGAAAGAGGACACTTTGTAGTTAACAACAGAGCCAACTACAAAATGTGTGGAAGTGAGCAGTGGGGTAGACAGTGTGTGATGGCCCCAGTGCAAGGAAGAAAACAGACTCCTGGATTGCTTTTAAAATCTAAAATGAAGCATTAACTTGGTCAATTGGTCCCTGAAGCCACCCTATCCTGCTGCCACTGCACCTGCTGCATAAATGGAAAGTACTCCTGTGAAAGTGCAGATGCAAAGGGCAGGGACGGGAGAGGCGCAATAGAAGATCAGTAATGGGGGTTGTTGTTGTTTCAAAAGGATATGGCCTCAGTTTTCAGGTGAGAATACCAGCAGCCACTACATAGTTCATAAAAAAAAGTGCAGCGTCATGGCCAGTGTGTCATTGGCTGCCGTGCAATGGGCAGCTGTGCTTCTGAGAGTGAAGTGAAATAAAGCATTCATCTGCAGCACATCAAAAAGTTACGGCCCGTTAAGTGTAGTTGTGTAGGGCAGGGAAGGGAAAGAACACTTGGAGGCGTGCTTGAAGGGGAGGCAAGGTGGGTTTTTAAGTGAAGGACACAGCATAATAAGCATAGTTTGTATTTTATAAACAGGCTGGAAGGGCATGAAGGATGGAGTGAAAATGGTACAGAGTAGAATTCCACAAATGCTGAAAGTAAACTCCAGGAAGACAGACAATCTATGAGTGATGAAGAAATGTAAGTAGAGGCAGTGGCGGCAAAAGGGGTAAAGGGGGGCTGTGGAGCTTTAAAGTGGAACAGAAAAAGGGAGAGGCGCATGGGGGGGGCTAAGAGACCAATGAGTGTGCTTCTAGTTGGTTACTAGTAGCAGGGCGCTAAAAATCACAACTTGTGCGGATCGTGATGAAAAGCACACAGGAGAGAGACTACTGTCCCGGAGCCACTGTATCTGCTGCACTTACAGAAGCTATGAACCTGGACATGCGGGTGTAAAGGCTAGGTATGTGAGAGGGATAGGTAGAAATAAAGCAATAATCTGGGTTGAATGGATTTGTGCAGGTAGGGCAGTGTCCTCTGCACCTGCTGCACAAAACGAAGCTACGGTCTAGTAAGAGCAGTGTCGGACAGGGGGTGTGTGTTAGGGGTGGCTGGGCAGTGAAGAATGGTGACAGGTAGTAGAGATGTCACTAAAGCGCTGGTAGAGGGTTTTGGCGCGGGAGGGATGAAGTGCTCCAGACAGAGCCTAACCCAGTAAATGAAAATAAAGAAAATATGAGTTACAAACCACATAGCCAATGGCAAGCAACGGGCAGAATGCATTCCCAGGTCAGGTTTCTGAAACTCCCCAAGATGTCTTCGCATACCACACAGCTGCGCTGTCTGGTAGGCAGCGACCTAAAAAGGCTCGGTCAAAAAAAGGCTCTGTCAATGTGAAAAGCCCCAAAATTGGTAATACATATCAGCCATAGCTGCAATGCTCTTGACCAATATAACATTATTAGTAGTTAATCCCCCAAAGCCCCATGATTTATCTCTCAAATATTAGCTTTAAATTTATTTTGGAAGTTCAACCTTTTTTCTAGAAACATCAGTTTATGAGATCTAAAAATACACACATATTCGGTCTCAAATACATATTTTTTAATTTTGGTGTACAGATACTAATTCAACCTAGTAAAAAATACAAATTTAGTAGACTGGAAAGTACACAGGAGAGCTACTAACCAGTAGCTGGAGCGCTACCAGTAGCTCGCGAGCTACTTGTTGGATAAGCCTATATTAGAGGTTTTTTGTCCATCATGACAGCCATCTCCTGTCTCTTCTGTTCTTCTCATTATAACCCTTGTTGTGCCTCTGATTGTGATCCTCGATCCTGGATCCACCTCCACAGGTGACACCACTAGCTACAACGAGACCGCTTCCACCCTTGGCAGTAAGTTGCTGGGTCTGCATGCCCTAGGTGCCCTTGCCACTCCCAGCCACCTACTCTACACTCTTCCCAGCTATTTATGAGAAGGCCAAGCCACTGACATGGGTAGGGATCCTAGAGGCCAACAAACCATGAAGCCAGGGTCATTGGATCATTAGCGGGCCCTCTCATAATAGCTTGTGTCAGAACCCTTTTCAGAGGTCCACGAGGCAAACAGGTGTTAACTGAGCCCAACCTCGGGGGTTGAGGACTTTTATTCCCCGATGTTCCTGGGGCCTGACCTACTATGGATTCTGACCAACTCGGCCACCCCTTCAGCACTTGACCTTCAGTGCCAATGTGGGTTGAGTAGTCCAAGGCTCCCTCGGTGAAGGGGGCGAGAGAGAGCTTTGGATACAAGGGAGTGATCACAGGCTCACAACTCAAAATATGTACAGTACCATCAATAAATCATTGTCCAGACAAATACTTACTTATATGAAAAAAGAGAAGTATTTTATTTCTACCCCTACTAACACAAAGGAAAAATATGTCACTCACAAACAGCTGTACAGTTCCCCATGAGCTGGAGGCTCTAGTGTGTTTTTTAGGCGGTCCCCCAGGTCCCACCCTGTCCTAGCTCCTAGCAATAGTGGTTATTCATATTCACTATAGACAACATCCAGGGCAAGTCTCACTAGTAGTCCAGGTCTCAAGAGTCCTCTCTGACTCTATTTTAAAGTCAATGGTGTTCCTGCGCCAAAGCGCAAACTAACAAGCAAGTTCCCACGACTGGTGTGAAATCAGTCTTACCCACAGCTGCAGGCTTGGAGCGTCCGGAGTTACTGAGGGTACCTCGTCCGCAGGTGCTCAGAGAGGCAGCAGCTTAATCAGTTGAGTTTCTACACACTCAGCCCAGGCACCACCAAAGTAACAAGAGATTCTCTGTGGCTCCCCCTTTCTGGGTAAGTGTCTAAACCGCTGCCCGATGGACGGTGGGGGGTTTGATGCAGTGACCCTGAAGCGGGTCCCTCATCTTCATGACAGCGTGCAGGTGTATCCACGGCGGCCTCACTTCTCCAGTGGGTGTGTGTTGATCAGGCTGCATGTCTTGTTGCTCTCTGTGACACCCCTGGCATGTGGGGTCACAGTATCCTCTCGGTATGCGGGCTCCGGTCTGTTCGGCACAGCAAAATCCTTATCCGAGGCCCCTCCTGGCATATGGGGGTTGCAGCTCACCATAGCACAAGGTCTATGGTCCTCACAGTACGGCTCTTCTCGCGTCCGCCCCTCATGTCAAGGGGGGAGGGGGAGGTCACCAGCTTTTCACTACGAAGAGGCTCCGAGCCCAATCGGCACCTCAATGCACAAGGCTCAATTCAGGGCAGTCCTTCTCAGGCATACGAGGGTTAGCGACTTCATCTTGCACACAGACAACGACCCGATCAGTGCAGAAGCCATCTCCTTACACCTCACAAAGTAATCCAAAAAACAGGGCGCTTCACTGAACCTCGTTCCAGCCAACACTCTCCTCTTCATCATGGAGCACACTGGTCTTGGCAAGCAGGCAGACGCTCCAGGCTCCAGGGCAGATAGTCTTGGATTCCCGTGATGATGTCCCCTCAGCCAGCAGGCCTTGCCCCACCCCCCATATCCTGGTCACAGGCAGAAGTCTAACAGTGCTTTCCCTCCACACACAGCCTGTGTAACTGCTTGGCAGATTACAATTTTTGGTGTTTTGCCTTTCTATAGTCCATTTCAGATACCAAATGTGATTTAAATATGGAGTCCTTTGTTGTATGGTTTATAGGCACATTATCGACATTGCTAAGTTGACATGAGCTGTGCTGCCATGATGCTGCTTTTGCGCACGCTACTACATGACTTTGTTTTTGAAAGACTTTGTTTGTGCCTTTCACATGGGAACGGGTTGCTTTTCGCGTTCTCTGCCTTTCCTGGAGTTTAGTCTGAACACGATGTGCAAGGTCGATAAACAATGCCCCTTGTTTTTCTGTTCTGGTCAGTCCCTAGCACCTAGACAGAACATGCTGCACACAGCTGCAGTGCTGAAGACTCGTGCTTTGATATTACGTTGTTGCATGTTGTTTTAACACACTTGAAGAAAGCCGTTCCATGGAGAAGAGCTCCGCTGTTCCTATGATGTAAACCTTACTTACATCCAGGCTTTAAGGTATGGGGTCTGCTGTCAAAGCCTAGAGATCTTCCTTTATATAAAATAAACTTCTTCTAGCCAAGGGGAGGGTGGTTAGGCCTAAGGGCTCTTATTCCACAGTTTTTATATAATGACTACTCCCTTTGTATTCTATGGAATTGTAACAATGCTAACTGTGCTGAGTTTATGCATTTTGCTGCTAGTAGTGGCTCGTATACTGTATTGTAGAGCATGATAGTCAAAATAAACATTTTGAACTATTTCAGTGACTTACAATTCTTATTGTGGACAAGTATGAGTGAGTGAGCGAGCGAAAGAGTACGTCTTGCTCCCGCGATTCCTGAGAGAGTCGGGAGTGTTGTGTTCTGGGTTGTCTAATCATTTGTAGCTTCGTGATATTTGGAGGAGGACGAATGAGACACTATAGCTAGTCGGTTTGGGATTTTGGGTACTAATGTGGTAGGTTGGTACACCCCTATTCACTGAGGTCCTGTTTTCCTGCGCATAGTTCTGGGTATGTGCAGAATCCCTGTAACATGGCGCCGCCAACGTTTGGTCTGGTGCTTATCTGCGAGACGCTCGAGTAGTGCTTGTGCACAATACCCTCACTTCTGTTTCCGGCGACAGCTGTGACGGTGTAACCTCCTATATTGATGTTTTATAGGTTCTTTCAAGCTTGAAGTTTTAAAAAGGTTTTTTCTTTTACCCGTTATTGCGCTGCCTCACTTTAGGTTGTTGTTCTTTATTCTGCATGATGGCAATTGCTATTCCGGCTCATAGCCGCGCCGCGCTTATCTTTGTAGTGGAGGCAAATCCTGCTTACCATTTTGAGGTGTTCTACTCTTGGGTCACCTTTCCGGCGGTGGATGGAACGGATGGACTGTTTCACGAATATACTGCCACGGCCATTCCTCACGCTTATCAGCCTTATAGGGCACTTGAGGTTCCGCTTACAGCTTGGCAACACCAAATTTGATTTAATGGCGCCCTTCCTCACCCAGTATCTCTGGTCCGCTTAGGTCCTTTATCGATAGATGGGGCCACGTGGCCCGTTTTGGCTGGGAATACCCCACACCCACGATATTGAACTGTTGCAGTTGCAGACCTTCGCGTATTACATACGTCTTTGATATGGGTCCATAGGGCTGTTATACAGTATGTCACGCGCAATTTCCAGGTGGGACCACCTGGGGTTGCTGCGCAACCAGCCGGACATGGCGGTGTAACTATCAGTCCTCTTATGGTTAATTCAGTGATGGGCAAGCGTCCACAGAATAAGGATGAGTTACCTTATTGGCTTGCTGAAAAATTTGGACAACTAGAGGCTGTTTTTCCAAATCCATCTCCTGTGGAGAAACACAGGATATGGACTATTAGTTTGCCTAAAGACTTACTTCCCGAGTTAGCTGATTGTAACACCTGGGGTAAGGTGTTTGCAGCAGTATATTTGAAGTGTTGTTTCGGCACTCCTTCCATGACTGTACTCCCTTCTGTGATTAAGCGTGTTCAAGATGAACACGGAGCCGAGGCGGCTGTAGAGTTGGGAATGAGACTGGTGGGAGTGTTCGACGTGGTTGCAGATATGATCCTTGCAAATGTCAAGGGCGATGCGGTAAGCTTTCGAGTGGCAAATCGCTTGGAGGCTGTCCCTGATGTAGACAAACCACGCGAATTACCAAAGATTATTACAAAGGCTTATAAAACCATTGGCCGCAATAGTCTGGGAGTTAAGCCTTTTACTCGAACGCAAACTCAAACACAACAAAAGGCCCAGACTGATAAAGATGGGCGTCCGTTTTTTTCTAAAAAGAACTGGAAAAATCAAAAACAGGGGCAGCAACAGCAGAAGCAAGGTTTGCGTGCTGGTTCACCGACACCTGAGTCTTCTGAGCGTACTTATGACTTACGCTACCGCGTGAAAATTAAGACTCCTGATAGATTTCAGGTCCCTAATCCGCGTTCTCCTCGTTCTTCACAGGACACGTCTGGCTCTCAAGTCGGTGGAGGGGAGCGACAAGATCGTGGCGAAACTCAACCTGCGCCACAGGGACGTGATCAGCCTCGACAGCTTGAAGGCAAAGGAAAACAAGAGGATCTACCTCGTTTTCGACCTCCATTTCAAAAGAAAAAGGTTGCCGCTTTAACAGCGAGATATGCCTCAGACGGTGAGAACGCGACTCCTGGATTGGACATGGGCAGTGACTCTGCTCGACAGCGCGGCAGAGGTTACCATAGTGCAGGAGGCTCTGCGCCCCTGTCTGGAGGCGACAGCAACTTATACATACATTACAGTAGAGACAGCTGACACCCGGGTGGCCCCCCCGGATAGACTTTATAGCGTTATTTTTCAAATTGAAGGTGATATACCGCTTCCAATCAAGGCGGTGTTCTGGGAGAATTTAACGTCCTCATATGACATTCTATTGGCGGAGGCAGATTGGCCTCCACCCTTTGTGTTGGCAGCTCCTAGGGGGGAAGACGTGATACTTCAGAGTTTTTCGCGTTACATCCCTGAAGAGCATGCCCCAGACTTTGGCTGCAGGGTGGGCTTGTGCCCTGGACCCGGCAGTGTACCTTAATCAGGTGTGTTGGGATGTTGATTCACCAGCTCATGAAATTCCTTTACGTTCTATGCCACAGCCGCAGCCACAATATCAAATCAGGCGTGAAGTGAAGGCTGACGTTTGAGACATTCTAACTCAGTTGGAGTATCAGGGTGTGATTGAACCATGTATATCACCAATGAATAATCCTCTCTTTACCGTAACAAAGCCTGATGGTTCATATCGGATTGCATTGGATTACCAAAATTTGAATAGTCATTGCCGCACATTTGCAGTGCAAAAAACTCACAGCTCAGCGCTGGTGAACAGCCTGGTTCGTAAAAAATACAAAACTACACTGGATATTTCCAATGGTTTCTACACTCATAATCTCGCACCTGAGAGTCCTGACTTGACAGCATTCACCACCGTCGGGAATCAGAAAATTTACGCGCTTGCCTATGGGGTATAAGAATAGCCCCGGGGCATTTGCGGCACGTGTCGTGTCCTTGTTGCACGACATAGATCCAGATGCGTTCTCGTACATTGATGACATTTATCTGACAGACGATGAACTTCTCCCGCATCTAGTCCGAGTCGACAATATTATTTTGTCCTTTGCCGACTATGGATACAAATTTAATTTTGCAAAGTCACATATCGCCCATTTGGCGGTGATCTTTTTGGGCTATGAGCTCAATAATGAAAGAAAGGGGCTAGCCCCCCATTTCGTAGAGAAATGTGCACATTTGCAACCACCTAATACGCTGAAGAAACTTCAGTCTTTGCTGGGTTTTTTGATCTTTGGGAGAACTTACATTCCCGATTATGCCCAGCGTATCAACCCACTTTATGCGTTGATACAACCAACCTTCTCTTCTGCCAGCTGGCTTCCGGAACATACCTCTATACTACATTCTTTACAGTCGGACTTGCTTGCGACTAACTACTTGTTGACGCATGACAACACCACAAACCTGGTGATACGTATCGTGCCAGGAACAGTGGGTTTCACATATTTAACGTTCAATGAGGGTGACAGTACCTATTGCTTACAAATCACATTTATACACTTCAGCTGAAATGCGATTTTCTAATATTGAAAAAATCTTGACAGCAGTACAGATGGCGATCCTGAAGGAACGCTCTCTGGCTCAAGGAAAACGCATTCTTATGGTCACGCCACTTCCTGCTTTGGAAGCCGACTAAGGTAAGTGTGCCAAACTCTAAGGCTTTACATCCACGTTGGATACAATGGGCTGCATCGTTGACATCGGCTGATGTCACATTTATCTTCGATCCTTCTCTTCAGACACAGGAGTTCTTACAGTATGAACATGTTCATCCTCCTCCTCTGTCGATGCTTCCTTTGGATGAATACAAATGTATCATCTATACCGATGGCTCGGCACAGCCGGCCGTCGGTTCTAAACACGCTTATTCAGCAGCTTGCGCTATTGTTGCCGGCTCAGTAGTAAATGGAGCGTTTAAGTCTTCCATTGTACACACTCAAGCACTTGGAGACTGTACGGCGCAATTAGCGGAGCTGCGTGCTCTCGTTCTTGCTCTCGTGTGTGCTGATCCAAATGTGACTACTCTTATTGTGTGCGATTCCTATTACTGTGTCCAGTCTTTTAGTCTCGGAATGACTATCAAGATTCTAAGGGCAGCGCAATCAAGCATAAAATGCTTTGGGTTCGAGTGGCAGATCTTAAACAACGTCTGCCCCTCACACATGTTATACATACTCTTGGCCATCAGCGTGTGGGAGCACATGCTCCTGGTAATTCTTTGGCTGATGAAGCGGGCAAGTCTGCAGTAGCCACGTGTTCCGTAGCAGCAGTTACAAGATCCATGACTGTGAGAAGTTGGCCTGGTATATGCTGTTCACTAATTAAAGTGGACACCTTGCACCAGGGCAAATCGACTCTTATGGTAGATAGGTTTAAGACAACCTTTTAAAGAAAGCTATCCTAGTGGTAGCTGTGGAGAGCAGCCTTCAGGCTAAGTCTTGAAGGAATGTAAAGCAGCTTGTTTTACCATATAATCTCTTGAATCACCAAATGAAAAGACACCACACAGGTATATATATCAAATATATATGTATTTATTTCTAAATAACTCTCTACTAATCTCTTTATGAGATTAGAAGACAAACATATGCACAAATCAACGTTTCACAATAAGTTAAGCACAAAATATGGCTGGGGCCCTAGGGGCGTACCAGACCATATACTAAAAAAGGGACTTAGCAACAACGACTTGCAGGGAGACAAGGCCTAGGGCCTTCAGAAGTGCTGGGGCCTCACGAAACCACCCAAGGCAGGTAAGTAAAGGACCCACGGGGACGCGTGCAGTGTGAATACACAGGCGCGGATCGCCGTTAACTTCAATGGGGCAAGTCGCGGTTGGAAATTAAGAGTTCTAGGAGACTTCGGGAGAACCTACAAGCAAGTCACTTACAGGGTAAGTAGTTCTAGGGCCCACACCCACAGGAGCACCGTAGTGCTGGAGTTACCTCACCCAGGGAAACCGGGTGCATAGGTGTCCTTTGGTGTCGGGTCGCGGCGTCGTTTTCAATGGCGAACAAAGAAGACTTGCTGCTTGCGGGAGCTGAAGAAGTGTCCGGTGGAATCCAAGCCTGGATTCTGAAGAAGGATGACCTGAAAGCAGAGGGGACAGTGTTCAAAGTCACTTGGCAGTGACCCGGGGCAAGGAAGATGGATGCCCACCGTCGTCGGTCGCTTCAGGTCGGTTGCGGGTGCCTTGACTCTTCAGCCACGTGGTCCAGGAGGCGTCGACGACGACCAGGAGCTGGATTCGGTGTGTCCTCGACGTCTGCAGCTGACTGCGGTGTCGGCAACTCGATAGGAGCCAACAAGCCTTGGCAGCCGCAAGTCTCGGGGAGATGAAGAAAAGTCGATGGCACAGACCAGCAAGGTCTGAGGGACTCACCCAGCGAGGGTAAGTCAGGGCAGGCCTGGAGCAACCAGGGGAGCCCTTTGGTTTGGTTAAGAAGTCTTCTGGGGACCCACAAGCCAGCGGGCAAGGGTTCGCGAAGACGCCTCGGGCGGAATCACTCAACAGGGGCCCACGGTCACTCGGGACGGTGTAGGCCTCTGATCTTCGGAGGGATTCCTGCTGGAGGTCGGGACCACACGTGGTCCAAAGCACAAGTTCGTAGAACGTTGTGAAGGGGTTGCACTCGACAATAGTGCACGGTACCCAGGGGTCGCGGTTCCTCGTTACTCGTGGGGTCCACTTGCCTCAGCTTCGCTGGGGACTCACGATGGCCTGGGAGAGGTCAGGAAATCCACTTCTTGGGCTGCAGGGACTTCGGACTCCGGCGGGAGCGGCGTAGTTTGCGACCGTCGTTGTCGTTTTTGGTGCCTGCCAAGCAGGGGAGTCACTCCTTGACTCCAAGGGAGATTCTTCTGTCTTCCAAAGGTAGTGGAACGTCGAAGGGCCAGGATTCTTCTGTAGAGCGTCGTCCAGGGGTTATCTGCTTTGCAATGGCAAGGTTCCCCCTCTTATACTAAAAAGAGGGGATGGACTAGCTCTATGACCCCACCTATGGGAGGGTCAAGGGAGGGGTGGCTACACCCACTTCCCTTTGTCCAGTTTCGCGCCAGAGCAGGGGCAGGTAGCCCCTGAGCTGGTTTGAACTGGCATATGCACAGAGGAGCCTTCTGCTCCCCCAGTGCAGGACTTCAAAGCACTCTAAGAGTGCACCCACCCAGCCCCAATACACTAAACCCTGTCTGGAAGGTGGTTACACCTCCCTGTGACAGGATGCCTATTGTTGGGCTTCCTCCACTGTGAGTTTCGGTCATCAGCAGGAGGGCAGCCCAGTGTCTGTGACTGGTGGCATCCATTTTGTGATGCCAGGGCTCTTTAGGATTCTACCGCGTTTCCACAGCAGGTACATGTCTTATCCCTCTAGAAGGGTGGAATGCTACCCCCGCCGCCAAGATTGGCGGGGGGTAGTATTCCAAGATGTTTGACACCAAACACGACATGTTTTGATGCAGCCATTCCAAAGTTAGCATTTACCGCGAGGATATAATGCACTTAAATAGTATATGGTTTAACCGCATCCACAAACAGCACCAGAGAATAGACTCTGAGAGCTGCAGAGGGGCCCTGCTCAGGCAGAGGCACCCCCTCACATAGAAGCCAAGCACCCTGCCCTCAGGATTGATAGGGCCTGCCTTAGGGGTGACTGATAGGTTTATATGTGTGTGCAGGAGAGATATAGGAAACCTATATCTCAGTGAGGGGTGCTAGCACCACCTCACCCAGGCTGCAGTAGCAGGCCTGTGGTGTCAGATTTAGACTGCTTCCCAGGGGTGGCATAACACATGCTGCAGCCCCTGGGAGGCCTGTGAAGTACCTATGCCCTTGGCACCTAAGGTACCATATACTAGGGACTCATAAGGCACCACAGTATCCAATCACTAGTGCACCTAGAGTGCACTCCATGTCGTTTAGAGAGAGCAGATAGACTGGGGCCCTGAATAGCAGGGTCCCAGTCCAACTAAGTCATAAACCAGCAAAACACCATAAAAAAAGTGGGGGCAACCATATAGTCAGATTCCACCTTCCTACATAACCCCCCCAAACGAAAGGAGATAAGGCTAACCTTGGCCAGTTGAGCCTTTATTGACTAAGTGGCCATATAAGGAAGCACCTGCACTAGCATGGTTGCCCCCTGTCTTATGGTCCACTAAGCAATCCCTCACCCTAAGGGTATGAGAGGGTCTCCACCATGGGGAATCACTACCTGTGGTGTGCTTTGGTAAAGTACCAGGCTGGTGAGGTGTCTGAGTAGGGAAGTGTGGCCCTAGGAATGTTGGCCTCAGCTTTCTCAGCTCACTGGTCACCATGTATGCCTGTCTTTCCATGACTGAGTGGTACTCTGCTCTAAGGGTCAACCTTTGACTGCCTACAGCCGGGGGTTGGGTCCCTTTGGGTGGAACACTGGAGGGACATGGCATGTTTGGAACCTTTGGTCCCAGGTTTGCCCTTGCCTAACAGAGTCCTTCTGGGGGAGGTCCCTACATAAAGGTATGGGGGATCCCTCAGTGGGTTGAGGAATTTCTACCTGGCTAGGGCTACTAGCCTGGGTGCCCCTAATCTGCTGATGGGGGGTTCCTCTGGACAGGGGGCCCTTGGGGGTCCACTGACCTCCCTGACCTCTGCAGCCCTGGGCTGACTGAGGCAGGGTAGAGAGGGGCAGGTTACCTGCTCCAGACTGGGTACCACCTTGTAAGGGTCCTCTGCCATCAGGGGGTGGCCAGGCCAGGCCTGACTACCTCTGTGGCAGTTCCTTCACTAGGGGTAGGGTCAGTTCCCTGAGGAGGCTGACCCTTACCTACTGTCTGGAGGGAAGAAGACTTTTCTTCAACCCTTGTGCTCTCTTCTGGGGGAGAGTGGGCCATTCTTCCAGGCTCCATCTCTCCAAAATATTGGGCTGGGGCTGTGGCCATCACAGCCCCACTAACCTTTACAGGGACACCCAACATCTTCAGATGGGTTTGGTGTTCAATTTCAGCCCAGGCTGAAATTTCCAGATCATTGCCCATCAGGCAATCTACAGGTAAGGTTGGGGACACTGCCACTCTTTTTGGGCCTGTGACCCCCTCCCAGCTGAGATTGACTATGGCCATGGGAGTGATCTGTTCTGACACCATCAATGTTGGTCACCTGGTATTTAAACTCAGGTAAAAGCTGGTGAGGGGGACTAGTTTCCCTGCCACCATGGTGACACTAGCCCCTGTGTCCCTAAATGCCACAGCTTTCTGACCATTAATTATTGGCTCCAGTCTGTACCTGCCCAATGCTGTGGGACCCACGGTAAAGGTGGCAAATCCTATACCACCATCAGAATCTGAGGAGTCTGTTGAGGGGGTCCTGTCTAAACTAGGGCCCACCTCTGTTCCTCTTGCAAAAGCACCTAACTTTTTGGGTGCACTACTCCCAACTGGAGGATTACTACTGGTAGTACCAGGAGGGGTGGTAGTAGTTGTTGGAGGAACATTTTCTTTATTGCCATTCCTGGGACAACTGGGATCAGATTTCCAGTGCCCAGGCTTTTTACAGACATGGCAATAGGGTTTCTTTTCAGGAGAGGAAGGAGTTTGGGACCCACCCCCAGAAGAGGAATTTTGGGGCCCTGTAGTGGACGTATCCTTGGATTTATCCCCACCTTTCTCTTGGGACTTGGTAGAATCTTTCTTGTGGTCACCACCCTGATTCTTAGGCCTTACCCTGGTTCTGACCCATTTGTCTGCCTTCTTTCCCAATTCTTGGGGAGAGGTCAGATCAGAGTCCACCAGGTACTGGTGTAAAAGCTGGTTTTGACAATTATTAAGGATCTGTTCTCTCATCATTAGATTATAAAATCCTTTGAAATCAGTAACCCTACTGCCAACCAGCCAACCCTCCAGAGCCTTGGATGCACAATCTACAAAGTCAGTCCAGTCCTGAGTCTGTGCCTTCTGGGTATCTCTGAACTTCAACCTGTACTGCTCAGTGGTTAAGCCAAACCCATCTATCAGTGCACTCTTCAGGACCTCATAATCATCAGCATCCTCTTCTCTAACAGTGAGGAGCTTGTCTCTACCTTTATCTGAAAAGGAGAGCCACAAGATTGCTGCCCACTGCTTTTGGGGGACCTGCTGTACTCTACAGGCCCTCTCCATAGCAGTTATCCATTTGTGGATATCATCCCCACTCTGGTAGGGAGGAACAACCTTGCTCAGGTTCCTATGGTCAGGGACACTGTTGCTGCCACCAGGGGGTTCTAAACCCTCCCTTCTGGAAGCTCTCTGGATCTCCAGGGCTTCTCTATCCAGTGCCAACTGCTTGGTTCTGAGGGCCACTTTGGCTTCCTCATACTGGAGCAGTTTGCACCTTCTCTCAGAGGAGGTCTCTCTTAAGTTAAAGTATGAGCTCCTCTCTTGGACAAATTCTCTGCCAGAGTGATAAGAGTGCTCAGATTCCCTGGAAGGGGATCTGTGCCTCTCATCCACTCTGCCAGTTCTCTTAGGGAGAACTCCTCTGTCCTGTTCAGGCTCCTTGAAGCCTGGCCCTTCAACCACAGAGTCTTGGTCATTCGGATTGTCCTCATCTGACCCAGATACTATGATTGACCCACCCACTGATTCAGACCCCTTAGCTCCTAGAGCCAATCTAAGGTCATCTGCTGTCAGCAGATCTATCAGGTGTAGTGTTGAGGGACTCTGTCCTAGTCTCAGGTGTCTGTCAACACACATGGCTCTCAAGTCAGAGAAAGCCATGTCCTTATACTGAGGCTGAGTGGATCCACTGGGTCCACCCTTTAAGGACATTCTAGTGTTGTGCAGTGTTGTACTACCTACACTAGTTTGTGGCCTACTGATCCTAGCTTGAGCTGTGGAAAGGGTGTGCTATCCCTTGGCACACAGCTCTAAGTTCAGTAGAACTTATTGATACTAAGCTTGACTTTATATGTACCTTGAGTACCTATAATGGTTTTCAGTTAGTAATTCAAATAGATATTTTCTGGTAAAACAATGGCAAGCTGGAATCCCACACGCTGCCCACCAATGTGAGAAGTTGGCCTGGTATATGCTGTTCACTAATTAAAGTGGACACCTTGCACCAGGGCAAATCGACTCTTATGGTAGATAGGTTTAAGACAACCTTTTAAAGAAAGCTATCCTAGTGGTAGCTGTGGAGAGCAGCCTTCAGGCTAAGTCTTGAAGGAATGTAAAGCAGCTTGTTTTACCATATAATCTCTTGAATCACCAAATGAAAAGACACCACACAGGTATATATATCAAATATATATGTATTTATTTCTAAATAACTCTCTACTAATCTCTTTATGAGATTAGAAGACAAACATATGCACAAATCAACGTTTCACAATAAGTTAAGCACAAAATATGGCTGGGGCCCTAGGGGCGTACCAGACCATATACTAAAAAGGGACTTAGCAACAACGACTTGCAGGGAGACAAGGCCTAGGGCCTTCAGAAGTGCTGGGGCCTCACGAAACCACCCAAGGCAGGTAAGTAAAGGACCCACGGGGGACGCGTGCAGTGTGAATACACAGGCGCGGATCGCCGTTAACTTCAATGGGGCAAGTCGCGGTTGGAAATTAAGAGTTCTAGGAGACTTCGGGAGAACCTACAAGCAAGTCACTTACAGGGTAAGTAGTTCTAGGGCCCACACCCACAGGAGCACCGTAGTGCTGGAGTTACCTCACCCAGGGAAACCGGGTGCATAGGTGTCCTTTGGTGTCGGGTCGCGGCGTCGTTTTCAATGGCGAACAAAGAAGACTTGCTGCTTGCGGGAGCTGAAGAAGTGTCCGGTGGAATCCAAGCCTGGATTCTGAAGAAGGATGACCTGAAAGCAGAGGGGACAGTGTTCAAAGTCACTTGGCAGTGACCCGGGGCAAGGAAGATGGATGCCCACCGTCGTCGGTCGCTTCAGGTCGGTTGCGGGTGCCTTGACTCTTCAGCCACGTGGTCCAGGAGGCGTCGACGACGACCAGGAGCTGGATTCGGTGTGTCCCTCGACGTCTGCAGCTGACTGCGGTGTCGGCAACTCGATAGGAGCCAACAAGCCTTGGCAGCCGCAAGTCTCGGGGAGATGAAGAAAAGTCGATGGCACAGACCAGCAAGGTCTGAGGGACTCACCCAGCGAGGGTAAGTCAGGGCAGGCCTGGAGCAACCAGGGGAGCCCTTTGGTTTGGTTAAGAAGTCTTCTGGGGACCCACAAGCCAGCGGGCAAGGGTTCGCGAAGACGCCTCGGGCGGAATCACTCAACAGGGGCCCACGGTCACTCGGGACGGTGTAGGCCTCTGATCTTCGGAGGGATTCCTGCTGGAGGTCGGGACCACACGTGGTCCAAAGCACAAGTTCGTAGAACGTTGTGAAGGGGTTGCACTCGACAATAGTGCACGGTACCCAGGGGTCGCGGTTCCTCGTTACTCGTGGGGTCCACTTGCCTCAGCTTCGCTGGGGACTCACGATGGCCTGGGAGAGGTCAGGAAATCCACTTCTTGGGCTGCAGGGACTTCGGACTCCGGCGGGAGCGGCGTAGTTTGCGACCGTCGTTGTCGTTTTTGGTGCCTGCCAAGCAGGGGAGTCACTCCTTGACTCCAAGGGAGATTCTTCTGTCTTCCAAAGGTAGTGGAACGTCGAAGGGCCAGGATTCTTCTGTAGAGCGTCGTCCAGGGGTTATCTGCTTTGCAATGGCAAGGTTCCCCCTCTTATACTAAAAGAGGGGATGGACTAGCTCTATGACCCCACCTATGGGAGGGTCAAGGGAGGGGTGGCTACACCCACTTCCCTTTGTCCAGTTTCGCGCCAGAGCAGGGGCAGGTAGCCCCTGAGCTGGTTTGAACTGGCATATGCACAGAGGAGCCTTCTGCTCCCCCAGTGCAGGACTTCAAAGCACTCTAAGAGTGCACCCACCCAGCCCCAATACACTAAACCCTGTCTGGAAGGTGGTTACACCTCCCTGTGACAGGATGCCTATTGTTGGGCTTCCTCCACTGTGAGTTTCGGTCATCAGCAGGAGGGCAGCCCAGTGTCTGTGACTGGTGGCATCCATTTTGTGATGCCAGGGCTCTTTAGGATTCTACCGCGTTTCCACAGCAGGTACATGTCTTATCCCTCTAGAAGGGTGGAATGCTACCCCCGCCGCCAAGATTGGCGGGGGGTAGTATTCCAAGATGTTTGACACCAAACACGACATGTTTTGATGCAGCCATTCCAAAGTTAGCATTTACCGCGAGGATATAATGCACTTAAATAGTATATGGTTTAACCGCATCCACAAACAGCACCAGAGAATAGACTCTGAGAGCTGCAGAGGGGCCCTGCTCAGGCAGAGGCACCCCCTCACATAGAAGCCAAGCACCCTGCCCTCAGGATTGATAGGGCCTGCCTTAGGGGTGACTGATAGGTTTATATGTGTGTGCAGGAGAGATATAGGAAACCTATATCTCAGTGAGGGGTGCTAGCACCACCTCACCCAGGCTGCAGTAGCAGGCCTGTGGTGTCAGATTTAGACTGCTTCCCAGGGGTGGCATAACACATGCTGCAGCCCCTGGGAGGCCTGTGAAGTACCTATGCCCTTGGCACCTAAGGTACCATATACTAGGGACTCATAAGGCACCACAGTATCCAATCACTAGTGCACCTAGAGTGCACTCCATGTCGTTTAGAGAGAGCAGATAGACTGGGGCCCTGAATAGCAGGGTCCCAGTCCAACTAAGTCATAAACCAGCAAAACACCATAAAAAAGTGGGGGCAACCATATAGTCAGATTCCACCTTCCTACAATGACTAAAAT